>OY756406.1:19198693-19207292 GCA_963576865.1 Anania hortulata
AATTTTGAAAAGTCAATAACTTTTTTAATATAATCATTGTTGTGGAACAAAAAGCGAAAAAGAGGTGTCTGTGATGTCCACTACAATATTCTAAAATCTCAAATTTTGAAAAATTTTTGCGAAAATAATTTCGTCAAACAATTCGCCATTAGACTAAAATATGTTTGATACAGTAATAATAAACTTATTTACTAATATTTTAGGCAAATTCTAATATAAAACAATTCAGATTGACTGCTATACAAGAGGTCGATCGATTAATGAGCAGTATTGGTAAGAGGATTGATATTGATCCTCTATATAAAAATTATCATTGACATACATAGTAATAATTAAAGTATAATGTAAGAAGATCAATCTAAGATTATGTATTTACAATGAATCAACGTTTATTTCCTTACAGCTAAATTATGTATGCAAAATACAAGTCCAAGCTTGTTATTTTGTAAAAAGGTAGCAAAGGTGAGTAGTAAATAACAGTAATGTAATCATAATAACGGTAGATATTAAATTAAGTTAAAATCAATATAGTACTCCTAATTGATGACTTGTTAAAATGTGTAAATAACTAAATAATAATCGAATTAGGCAACAGCGCGCACTGAATAAAAGCGCTGTTATAAGTTAATAGTCAGAACTAGATGTAAAAATGAATAAGGAATTAATTAATGTTGGCATGTAGCTTAATTTGTCAAGAAAATGAATAATTAAGCACTTGAGGCGCTGCATGAAAGTGATTAATACAGATACTATAATGTAGGTACTGTGTAGGCAATGCGGACGAGTTAGATAAAAGATTAATTATGGTATGAATTATGTTAGTGACAGTAAATAAGTTAGAAGTTAGAAGTTAGCGCGGTGCCGTAGTCAATGATTAATACAGTAGCAAGTCCATGCTAATGCCAAGTGTAGTATTAGGTTGTATCGAGTAATTTATAATTTAGTATTGATCTGTTTAAACTATAGGTTGAAGCGTATTTAGTTCTGATTAAATAATGTATATCTATTTTATGTTTGCTAAGATGGTGGCGACATTAATCTGTGTGGAGGAACCATAAAATTAGATGAGCGTAGTGTGTAGTGTTTCTAGCAACCGTGAGGGCGCTAAATGCGCAGTTAAAGAAAAGCAATATAGTTTACGTAGTGTTTTCGAATTCCGTAAGGCGCTAAATGCGAGTAGAAGGAATGAGTATCGTGTAGTGTGTCAAGCGTCCGTAGGGGCGCTAAATGCGCATCGGGAGCGATGTCGAATCAAGGAGATTGATTAATTGTGTAACAAGGCATAAAGATATAATATTTAATAGGTGAGCTTATCAGAGTAAGCATAGTGCGTGCTAAATGAATGATTTAAACTAATGAATTGATTAATGTAATGGGTCTATTATATAGTTTGCAAAGATGGTTGTGCCAACGACTGTATGGCAGAACCATAATGTTAATGTGAGTAGTACGTAGTGTTCGAAGCAACCGTGGGGGCGCTAAATGCGCGGTTAGAGAAAGGTGAGTTATGTTGTGTACGTAATGTTTCAGGTGTCCGTAAGGGGCGCTAAAAGCGACAAGTAAGAATGAGCAGAGCAGTATGTAGTACGTCGAGCGTCCATGGGGCGCTAAATGCGCTGCCAAGGTGATGTAATATCGAAGGGTCAATTATTCAAGAGTAAATGCAATGAGATCTAATGTTTAATGAAGGCTTAGAAATTGTCAGTATGCCGCCTCTTGTGAGGATAATTATGAGGTAAGTAAATTAAGATGTGTAATGTATTGGTGTGTCAAGCGTCCGTGGGGGCGCTAAATGCGTGATTGAGAGAAATGGTTGTGTACGTGATGCATCAAGCATCCGGTAGAGGCGCTGAGCGCAAGTAATAGTTTGGTAGTACGAAGTACGTCGAGGATTTGTGATGGCGCTAAAAGCGCGATAGAGTAAGTGTCGTAACTAAGGCAAGATATTAAATAAAGGTAAGATTAAAGCCATAACCGCGAAATAAAATAACTAGGATTAAGTAACACACATTAATTGAGGATTGTAGTGAAGTAACTAACAAATGTATCACGAGTACAGGTGTCATCTGTGACGAGTTATTAGGATTATGTGTAGAGTGTTGATAGGAATGTAAATGAAATGTAAATGAAATGTAGTGCATGTAATGGGCACCAGAGGCGCTAAATACACGTGTGGTATGTTGTTTAAGTGCAATACTAGGTGGCGTGGCGTTCGAAGAAACGCAGTAGGTGATGATGTGATGTATCGTGTTATGTTAAGTGTAAATAAGTGATGATTGATTGGGAGTTGGTAATTAATTAAGTGATAGAGACTAATGAGATAGGTGAAGTGTGAGGTAAAGTCTAAGTGTGTGTTTCAGAGTCGGTGATAGTGGCGACATCTGTGAGGACTGGGTGTGAAATATTAGTGCCGAGAGGCAAAAGTAATGCTTTTAACGTGCTATTGGCTAGAAAGCAGACTAATTTACACAATGATGTGTGGTGTGTAGTAACTGGTGTAGATGGAGTATGTGTATTGGAGTATGTGTATCGGCCAAGTAAGAGTGGTGAAAATATAAGAGGCAGGCTTAATGCTGTGTGAATTAGTAGTGAGTGATGAGAACTTAAGATAGAGAGAGTCAATGTGGTTAAGAGTGGTGTCAAAAGAATGCTGTGAGAATGAGAACAGATGTGTGTGAATGTGATGAGTCAATATTAAGTGGTTTGATTGTGATATGAGATGCAAAATATAACTTAAAAATGTGAATAATGTTAAAATGAGGCAAGTTGAGTAGATTGTATGAGTGGGTTTAGTTATATTGATGTGCAGCGAGGATATTTCGACTAGTATTTAGAGAAATTCAGCATTGTGATTGCTTAATTACTGATGTAAAAATCTTAAAATGTAATTAATGATAATTAGGTGATAAAAGGGTCCAAGTAAGTGCGAGTGGTGTCTAGAGAGAGGTAATGGTATGAAGATAAATGTGCGTAAATATGAAGAGTCTGTGTGGAGTAGTTTGGCCGTAATGAGAGAAAATAGATGGTAGCTTAAAGATCGATTTAATGCTTAAACTAGCAAGTTTTAAGTTAATGTTTTGTTCAAAATGGGTTGTAAGGGTGTGGAGGCATAATATTCAAGATGATTATCTGCGGAAAAGTAATTATTTAAGAAATAGTTAGTGGGCGTGGCCAGAGGCGTGGCTAAATTGCTTTGTGTAAAACGGAGTGATGAAAAACGGGTAAAACTAGGTGGAAATTGATGTGTGAGGTATGTAAATAGTGTGGAAAACTCTGGCGGACACGATGATGTAATCAGATTTGATCTAAGTTTATAAGAAATGTACTTTTCCTCAGTTTTCCTATGTCACGTGACACTGTGGAATAGTAATTAAGATAAGAACCAACTAGTGATGAGGTAAATGTCGATGGAGGGTGAAAAAGTGTCAAGAGTGAGTGTGTAAAGAGGCCCAAAGGGATGTAAGGCGTAAGGTGGAGATGTGATGTGACTGATATATGTATTGTATAAGTGTGTGTTAGTGAAAGTATGTGTGTGTGTGTGTGTAGTTATATGAGTAAATGTGTGTTTGTGTGATGTGATGTGTTGTGTAAGTGTAAAATGTGAGAGTTAATGTGTGTTACTAATTACCATAATCCACACGAGCGCGAGTGCGCTCAGTCATAATGACGTGGAGTGGGCATACTTGAGAAGTGGCCGAGTGGCCGGCTGGTTTACTGGATTTAGCGCAGTTATGACACTTAATCGCCTTCTTATCATTCTTGACAGGACAGTCAATGAATGAGTGCTCCGACGAGGCACAGTGTGAGCAGGCCTGGGTTTCTGTACGACACTTAGATCGAAGGTGCCCATACTGAAGACAGCGGTGACATTGTAAGAGCGGGCAGTAGTCGCCAGCAGAGACTCTCTGGTGGTCAATGTTGACTCGACCTAGTTTGGTCATCTCCTGCCAGATGGGAGGGGTGACTATGAGAATGGCATTGTAAAGGCCTGGGTTGCGACGGTTGTTTTTAGTAAATTTCACGGAGATATCGGTGTCTGCTTTAAAGGCTTTAGTAACGGTGGGGTTCTGACCGAGTAGTATGTCAGCTAGCTCATCCTTATTGGTGTCGCGTGTGATGCCCTTGAGGATCACCATCGGCTGTAACTTGTCGAGTTTTTTCGCTGTAAGGGCAGAATTGGTGGCGAGGCGTTCCGCGGTTACGTCCCGCTGCTCGAGCGTATCAAATTCTACCCTTAGGCGGTTATTGTTTATGGTTTGAATGCGGGCGGGTGCGAAGGTAGAAGTTTTAAAAGAGATGTTGTCTTTCCAGAGCTTATTGATTTCATCTTTAGTGGCAGGGGGGTCACCAGACTTGGTCACTACGAGAGTGTATCCGCCCTGTGGCTTAGGTGGAGTGGGGCGAGCGGCAGCCTCAGCGTAGGTAATTAAACCTGAGGCCGTAGTATGCGTGCTGGGTGTGCGCAACGCATTGCGTATTTCAGCTCGGACGCAGTCCCTGACGGTCTCCCTGATGGTCTCAGGACTGGGGGCACTGGCCTTGGCCAGCTCCTCGCGTACCGCCTGCCGTACCTGGTCGATGCCAGGGGCCGCGTCCGTGGGTGTTTTGGCTGATGTGAAGCAGGGCGGTGGTGTGCCCGTGACGTATCGCTTTAGCGCGCCCACGTTCTCATTAATCTCATCGCGGTACTCCTTTTTCATACCGCGCCCGCATTGTGCTACACAGTGCTTGATGCGATCTAGCATGCCGAGGGCCCCCTTGAGGAGGGCTCCCTCGTAGTCGAAGGGCTGCTTAGCAGCCGGTTGTGGTTGTGTGGTGGCCTGTGAGGTGGCCGGAGTGGAGTGGTGTTCCCGGCTAGTGCTGGGGTGTTTGGATTTCGAGATTGGACGGTATGTAGTCTTGCCTGACTTACCGGATCTCGCAGATTTGCCAGATCTCCCTGATCTGACGGATCTGAGGGTGTTAGTGGAGGGGGTGGGTGACCCACTATCAGGGGAGAGGTAGGCGGTAATATCCCCGAAGTCACCTTCATATTCTTCCCCGTCCGACGAAGACATATTTACAAAAGTTAAACAATAAAAATTTGAAATGATAAGGCGATAATTTGAATTAGCCGCGCTGTTACGTAATTCGATTTGTGAAAATAAATTTTTATTTATAGTCGGATTAAGCTGAAATTTTTAGAAACGTTGTGCAATGTTATAAAACTAACTATAGTGAACAAAAACTGTAAGGAAATTAACGGGTTCCGTAGTTATTAACAAAAAACTAATAAAATGGCAACATTAACGGCGGAAATAATTTCGACGCCGGGGAAAAAGTCTTATATAACGGAAACTACTAGGCCTAAAAATCTAAAAATGGTACCTCAGGTAAGAGGAGGCTTGCTGTGATCTTCTGAAGATTTTTCCAGGTGTGGTTGTCGCGGTAGATCTTGAGTAAATCTTCTGCGAAGTCCAGGTACGAATTTGCTCAGGCGAAAAATGGCTGTAGCTCCTCTCCTGGTAGAGGGATTTTCATGGAAAAACCTGCAGAGTGATGTAGGTGATGGTGCGCGACGTTTCCTGTGCCGTTCAAGGTGGTACCACCTCCAGCTGCTGAGTTGACTCGGTGACTCGTTGAAGTTTTTAGCTTGTAGCTCGGCCAAATGAGGAGATAAAAATCCGTAGTCTTCACCAGCAGTTGGGGGGCGAGTTGGCGCGTCGAATGATGTATATAAAACAGGGGGTCGTCGCGACAGATCGGGCAGCGTTCACTATTTTGTGTCCAATTTCACAATTTTTCACAGTTTTTTAGCGATAAAAGGAGAACGAAAAGTCCGAATCGTGCGCGGTTTTCACTGTTGGGTAGGTGGTAAAATTACGCGTCTTTTGATGTATAATACACTGTATTTAGTAGTAAAAGACTATTTTTACGATTTTAAGACAACGGAGCGTCGCAGAAACGTGGCGTTCGCGGCGGCGGACGGAGTGCGACTTGGTTAGGTTAGGTTAGGTTAGGTTAGGTTAGGTTAGGTTAGGTTAGGTTAGGTTAGGTTAGGTTAGGTTAGGTTAGGTTAGGTTAGGTTAGGTTAGGTTAGGTTAGGTTAGGTTAGGTTAGGTTAGGTTAGGTTAGGTTAGGTTAGGTTAGGTTAGGTTAGGTTAGGTTAGGTTAGGTTAGGTTAGGTTAGGTTAGGTTAGGTTAGGTTAGGTTAGGTTAGGTTAGGTTAGGTTAGGTTAGGTTAGGTTAGGTTAGGTTAGGTTAGGTTAGGTTAGGTTAGGTTAGGTTAGGTTAGGTTAGGTTAGGTTAGGTTAGGTTAGGTTAGGTTAGGTTAGGTTAGGTTAGGTTAGGTTAGGTTAGGTTAGGTTAGGTTAGGTTAGGTTAGGTTAGGTTAGGTTAGGTTAGGTTAGGTTAGGTTAGGTTAGGTTAGGTTAGGTTAGGTTAGGTTAGGTTAGGTTAGGTTAGGTTAGGTTAGGTTAGGTTAGGTTAGGTTAGGTTAGGTTAGGTTAGGTTAGGTTAGGTTAGGTTAGGTTAGGTTAGGTTAGGTTAGGTTAGGTTAGGTTAGGTTAGGTTAGGTTAGGTTAGGTTAGGTTAGGTTAGGTTAGGTTAGGTTAGGTTAGGTTAGGTTAGGTTAGGTTAGGTTAGGTTAGGTTAGGTTAGGTTAGGTTAGGTTAGGTTAGGTTAGGTTAGGTTAGGTTAGGTTAGGTTAGGTTAGGTTAGGTTAGGTTAGGTTAGGTTAGGTTAGGTTAGGTTAGGTTAGGTTAGGTTAGGTTAGGTTAGGTTAGGTTAGGTTAGGTTAGGTTAGGTTAGGTTAGGTTAGGTTAGGTTAGGTTAGGTTAGGTTAGGTTAGGTTAGGTTAGGTTAGGTTAGGTTAGGTTAGGTTAGGTTAGGTTAGGTTAGGTTAGGTTAGGTTAGGTTAGGTTAGGTTAGGTTAGGTTAGGTTAGGTTAGGTTAGGTTAGGTTAGGTTAGGTTAGGTTAGGTTAGGTTAGGTTAGGTTAGGTTAGGTTAGGTTAGGTTAGGTTAGGTTAGGTTAGGTTAGGTTAGGTTAGGTTAGGTTAGGTTAGGTTAGGTTAGGTTAGGTTAGGTTAGGTTAGGTTAGGTTAGGTTAGGTTAGGTTAGGTTAGGTTAGGTTAGGTTAGGTTAGGTTAGGTTAGGTTAGGTTAGGTTAGGTTAGGTTAGGTTAGGTTAGGTTAGGTTAGGTTAGGTTAGGTTAGGTTAGGTTAGGTTAGGTTAGGTTAGGTTAGGTTAGGTTAGGTTAGGTTAGGTTAGGTTAGGTTAGGTTAGGTTAGGTTAGGTTAGGTTAGGTTAGGTTAGGTTAGGTTAGGTTAGGTTAGGTTAGGTTAGGTTAGGTTAGGTTAGGTTAGGTTAGGTTAGGTTAGGTTAGGTTAGGTTAGGTTAGGTTAGGTTAGGTTAGGTTAGGTTAGGTTAGGTTAGGTTAGGTTAGGTTAGGTTAGGTTAGGTTAGGTTAGGTTAGGTTAGGTTAGGTTAGGTTAGGTTAGGTTAGGTTAGGTTAGGTTAGGTTAGGTTAGGTTAGGTTAGGTTAGGTTAGGTTAGGTTAGGTTAGGTTAGGTTAGGTTAGGTTAGGTTAGGTTAGGTTAGGTTAGGTTAGGTTAGGTTAGGTTAGGTTAGGTTAGGTTAGGTTAGGTTAGGTTAGGTTAGGTTAGGTTAGGTTAGGTTAGGTTAGGTTAGGTTAGGTTAGGTTAGGTTAGGTTAGGTTAGGTTAGGTTAGGTTAGGTTAGGTTAGGTTAGGTTAGGTTAGGTTAGGTTAGGTTAGGTTAGGTTAGGTTAGGTTAGGTTAGGTTAGGTTAGGTTAGGTTAGGTTAGGTTAGGTTAGGTTAGGTTAGGTTAGGTTAGGTTAGGTTAGGTTAGGTTAGGTTAGGTTAGGTTAGGTTAGGTTAGGTTAGGTTAGGTTAGGTTAGGTTAGGTTAGGTTAGGTTAGGTTAGGTTAGGTTAGGTTAGGTTAGGTTAGGTTAGGTTAGGTTAGGTTAGGTTAGGTTAGGTTAGGTTAGGTTAGGTTAGGTTAGGTTAGGTTAGGTTAGGTTAGGTTAGGTTAGGTTAGGTTAGGTTAGGTTAGGTTAGGTTAGGTTAGGTTAGGTTAGGTTAGGTTAGGTTAGGTTAGGTTAGGTTAGGTTAGGTTAGGTTAGGTTAGGTTAGGTTAGGTTAGGTTAGGTTAGGTTAGGTTAGGTTAGGTTAGGTTAGGTTAGGTTAGGTTAGGTTAGGTTAGGTTAGGTTAGGTTAGGTTAGGTTAGGTTAGGTTAGGTTAGGTTAGGTTAGGTTAGGTTAGGTTAGGTTAGGTTAGGTTAGGTTAGGTTAGGTTAGGTTAGGTTAGGTTAGGTTAGGTTAGGTTAGGTTAGGTTAGGTTAGGTTAGGTTAGGTTAGGTTAGGTTAGGTTAGGTTAGGTTAGGTTAGGTTAGGTTAGGTTAGGTTAGGTTAGGTTAGGTTAGGTTAGGTTAGGTTAGGTTAGGTTAGGTTAGGTTAGGTTAGGTTAGGTTAGGTTAGGTTAGGTTAGGTTAGGTTAGGTTAGGTTAGGTTAGGTTAGGTTAGGTTAGGTTAGGTTAGGTTAGGTTAGGTTAGGTTAGGTTAGGTTAGGTTAGGTTAGGTTAGGTTAGGTTAGGTTAG
>OY756407.1:0-2500 GCA_963576865.1 Anania hortulata
AGCCCAGCAAAATTCAGTTCCGGTCGAGGATCTCCGATTGTGTTTCCCTTTAAAGAATCGCAACGACAAACTCTACAATGTAGTACTGGAGGTACAACCTGCCATCCGCAGAAAATTCGTGGAGTCCGAACGAGTGAACGTTGAACACCAACGCGTACGAGCCGCAGATTTTTCTCGGTTCGTACAGTGTTACAAGTGCCTTCAGTTCGGCCACACGAACAACAAATGCCAAGCCGACTACTATCCTTGTTCGCATTGCGCGTCTACAGCCCACTCATTTGCGAACTGTCCGGTGAAGACCAACCCGGACAAAATAAAATGTATAAATTGCGACAAATTCAACCAGAAGACAGGTAGCAGCGTCAACACAAAACACTCGGCAACTAATTCCAAAATGTGCAATCGAATTATCAACACCCAAAAACTTATAAATGAAACCATCGACTTCGGTTATGAAAGCTATTAAAATAATCCAAGCTAATCTACAACGCTGCTACGTGTCTCAGGTGGAATTCATGAAATACTTTCACGCTAGTGACAACAATATAGCTTTGATCTCGGAGCCATACATCGGTCGCGCACAATGCGTACAGAACTACCCCGGCTACGACTTATTTCAATACAATACAACAGGAACTGTCAAGGCATGCATTATTATTAAATCTACATTCGGTCTCGCTCTAGGAATGACCCAACTGTCTACCTCCAACCTCGCGGTCGTGCAACTGTCCCTTGGACAAAGAAAATTGTACATTGCATCCACATACATCGAACCTGACACAGATACCAATAACACTTTACCGGCAATTGAACACTTTCTAACACACACAACTGGCAGCTACCGCGTTGTCGGGGGTGACATTAACGGCAAGCACCCAGCGTGGGGCGAACCGAGTACTAACGGTCGCGGAGACGACGTCATGGACCTGACGGCTGCACATTCACTGCATATTTGCAATGAGGGCTCGGTTCCTACCTTCGAAGCCATCAGATTCGGCAAACGATGCACCTCGATCCTTGACGTCACTCTAGTATCCGATAACATGATACACTTGGTACATGCTTGGAGAGTCAATCTCGCAGTATGCCCAAGCTCCGACCATAACGCAGTAGAGTTCACAATAACAAGCACCGATCGAATACCCAAACCCAAATCTACCACCACCTTCAAGTTCAACACCAACAGAGCCAATTGGGACGAGTTTCGAGGCACACTGCTCAACAAGCTGCAAGATAGCCATCTTTTGGATCGCTCCCCAAAAGAATTCGATCGGGCTGAGATCGACCAATTCGTGGACCGTTTGACAGCGGAAGTACAGGCGGCCTGTCGGGAATCTTTTCGCCGAAGGCCCCCGGCAGCTAAGTTCAACCCGTGGTGGAGCGACGATCTGGAGACTCTCAAGAAAAAGGTCATCAAAGCACATCACCGAATACACGATCTCAAGGTATCAGGGAGACCCATCATCGAAGCCGTCAACATCCACAAAGATCTTAAAGAAGAATACGCCAAAGCGATTTCTAAAGCATCCACGGCACACTTCCGAGAATTTTGCTCTACCCAAGGCAAAGAAAATGTCTGGAGTCTGACGAATCGCCTCCTAAAGGATGGCCCCAAAAAACGTCCTCCACAAACTTTGCGGGCTGAGGCCGGCTTTACGGATAGCCACTCTTCGACGGCAAAGGCTCTTCTTGACCACTTTTACCCGGATGATGATGCTGATTCCACCCCTCAACAGAAAAGACTCCGCGATGAATTCGACGATCTGCCAGATACTGGGGACGACCTTCCTTTTCATAGGGATGAGGTTCGGGATTGTCTCAAACACATGAATCCATCTCGAGCACCCGGTCTCGATCACTTGACCTCCGACATCTGCCTCCATGTGTTTGACACAATTCCCGAGACCATTACAGACCTCCTCAACCAGTGTTTGACACTAAATCACTTCCCACTAGCATGGAAAAAGGCGTACGTCAAAATCCTACCAAAACCGAGCAAACCTGACTCAAACGACCTCTCTGCCTATAGACCAATCGGATTGATTCCTGTATTCGGAAAACTACTGGAAAAGCTTCTCTCTAAAAGAATATCCTACCATCTCGAACGCACCCAGAGATATCATCCGAAACAGTTTGGTTTCAAGGAGCAAAAATCTACAGCTGACGCACTACAGGAAGCAATCTCGAAAATCCAAGAGGCAAAGGCTGCGGGTCACCAGGTTGTGGCAGTGTCGCTTGATATAAAAGCGGCATTTGATAATGCTTGGTGGCCACTCCTCCTAAATAGATTGAGGAAAGCCGAATGTCCTAGTAATCTGTACAAGCTCACAAAGAGCTACTTGGAAAATAGAACTGCTGTCCTCGATTTCGGAGATGCCACAGCCTCAAAAACCACGTCCAAAGGCTGCATTCAGGGCTCTGTATGTGGGCCCATGTTCTGGAATATAATCCTTGATGATCTGTTGGAAACCGAGTTACCACATGGCGCCCACATACAAGC
>OY756407.1:7500-257500 GCA_963576865.1 Anania hortulata
CTATTAGAAAACATCACACTCACACTTTTGGGCACTCATTCGCTTCCTGTCGTTAGTCTCCGTCATATTTACGCTATAAAGCTGTCAAATAATCCCATTTAGTTTAGTTATAGCCTCTTACGTAGTTTTAATAAATTCATAGTAAATCTCCATACAAAAAATTCAACTCTGTCAATTTTGGTCCGATTTTAATTTTTTCTTCAGTTAGTATCACTTATTAGGGCCATATAAGTATAGCGCAGTCGCCTTCAACGCAATAATATCAGTTTATAGAATTGTTTTAGTTAAATATAGTTAGTAAATTCACATTTTTGCGCCCCCTGTAAAATTTTTTGTAAGACCACCCTGTATTATTTTCACGCCGTTGGGTGCGTCTTGTCGCCACCTATCCGTAGACACCTCGTTTGCCCGTCTACGACGCCGGGAACCGCAAAAGTTTGCCGGTTTTCCTTTCGAAATTCGCAGTACCGAGGTATAGTGGTGAAGCCCTGTTCACATATAAAGTAACTCAAAATACCTATTAGAAAACATCACACTCACACTTTTGGGCACTCATTCGCTTCCTGTCGTTAGTCTCCGTCATATTTACGCTATAAAGCTGTCAAATAATCCCATTTAGTTTAGTTATAGCCTCTTACGTAGTTTTAATAAATTCATAGTAAATCTCCATACAAAAAATTCAACTCTGTCAATTTTGGTCCGATTTTAATTTTTTCTTCAGTTAGTATCACTTATTAGGGCCATATAAGTATAGCGCAGTCGCCTTCAACGCAATAATATCAGTTTATAGAATTGTTTTAGTTAAATATAGTTAGTAAATTCACATTTTTGCGCCCCCTGTAAAATTTTTTGTAAGACCACCCTGTATTATTTTCACGCCGTTGGGTGCGTCTTGTCGCCACCTATCCGTAGACACCTCGTTTGCCCGTCTACGACGCCGGGAACCGCAAAAGTTTGCCGGTTTTCCTTTCGAAATTCGCAGTACCGAGGTATAGTGGTGAAGCCCTGTTCACATATAAAGTAACTCAAAATACCTATTAGAAAACATCACACTCACACTTTTGGGCACTCATTCGCTTCCTGTCGTTAGTCTCCGTCATATTTACGCTATAAAGCTGTCAAATAATCCCATTTAGTTTAGTTATAGCCTCTTACGTAGTTTTAATAAATTCATAGTAAATCTCCATACAAAAAATTCAACTCTGTCAATTTTGGTCCGATTTTAATTTTTTCTTCAGTTAGTATCACTTATTAGGGCCATATAAGTATAGCGCAGTCGCCTTCAACGCAATAATATCAGTTTATAGAATTGTTTTAGTTAAATATAGTTAGTAAATTCACATTTTTGCGCCCCCTGTAAAATTTTTTGTAAGACCACCCTGTATTATTTTCACGCCGTTGGGTGCGTCTTGTCGCCACCTATCCGTAGACACCTCGTTTGCCCGTCTACGACGCCGGGAACCGCAAAAGTTTGCCGGTTTTCCTTTCGAAATTCGCAGTACCGAGGTATAGTGGTGAAGCCCTGTTCACATATAAAGTAACTCAAAATACCTATTAGAAAACATCACACTCACACTTTTGGGCACTCATTCGCTTCCTGTCGTTAGTCTCCGTCATATTTACGCTATAAAGCTGTCAAATAATCCCATTTAGTTTAGTTATAGCCTCTTACGTAGTTTTAATAAATTCATAGTAAATCTCCATACAAAAAATTCAACTCTGTCAATTTTGGTCCGATTTTAATTTTTTCTTCAGTTAGTATCACTTATTAGGGCCATATAAGTATAGCGCAGTCGCCTTCAACGCAATAATATCAGTTTATAGAATTGTTTTAGTTAAATATAGTTAGTAAATTCACATTTTTGCGCCCCCTGTAAAATTTTTTGTAAGACCACCCTGTATTATTTTCACGCCGTTGGGTGCGTCTTGTCGCCACCTATCCGTAGACACCTCGTTTGCCCGTCTACGACGCCGGGAACCGCAAAAGTTTGCCGGTTTTCCTTTCGAAATTCGCAGTACCGAGGTATAGTGGTGAAGCCCTGTTCACATATAAAGTAACTCAAAATACCTATTAGAAAACATCACACTCACACTTTTGGGCACTCATTCGCTTCCTGTCGTTAGTCTCCGTCATATTTACGCTATAAAGCTGTCAAATAATCCCATTTAGTTTAGTTATAGCCTCTTACGTAGTTTTAATAAATTCATAGTAAATCTCCATACAAAAAATTCAACTCTGTCAATTTTGGTCCGATTTTAATTTTTTCTTCAGTTAGTATCACTTATTAGGGCCATATAAGTATAGCGCAGTCGCCTTCAACGCAATAATATCAGTTTATAGAATTGTTTTAGTTAAATATAGTTAGTAAATTCACATTTTTGCGCCCCCTGTAAAATTTTTTGTAAGACCACCCTGTATTATTTTCACGCCGTTGGGTGCGTCTTGTCGCCACCTATCCGTAGACACCTCGTTTGCCCGTCTACGACGCCGGGAACCGCAAAAGTTTGCCGGTTTTCCTTTCGAAATTCGCAGTACCGAGGTATAGTGGTGAAGCCCTGTTCACATATAAAGTAACTCAAAATACCTATTAGAAAACATCACACTCACACTTTTGGGCACTCATTCGCTTCCTGTCGTTAGTCTCCGTCATATTTACGCTATAAAGCTGTCAAATAATCCCATTTAGTTTAGTTATAGCCTCTTACGTAGTTTTAATAAATTCATAGTAAATCTCCATACAAAAAATTCAACTCTGTCAATTTTGGTCCGATTTTAATTTTTTCTTCAGTTAGTATCACTTATTAGGGCCATATAAGTATAGCGCAGTCGCCTTCAACGCAATAATATCAGTTTATAGAATTGTTTTAGTTAAATATAGTTAGTAAATTCACATTTTTGCGCCCCCTGTAAAATTTTTTGTAAGACCACCCTGTATTATTTTCACGCCGTTGGGTGCGTCTTGTCGCCACCTATCCGTAGACACCTCGTTTGCCCGTCTACGACGCCGGGAACCGCAAAAGTTTGCCGGTTTTCCTTTCGAAATTCGCAGTACCGAGGTATAGTGGTGAAGCCCTGTTCACATATAAAGTAACTCAAAATACCTATTAGAAAACATCACACTCACACTTTTGGGCACTCATTCGCTTCCTGTCGTTAGTCTCCGTCATATTTACGCTATAAAGCTGTCAAATAATCCCATTTAGTTTAGTTATAGCCTCTTACGTAGTTTTAATAAATTCATAGTAAATCTCCATACAAAAAATTCAACTCTGTCAATTTTGGTCCGATTTTAATTTTTTCTTCAGTTAGTATCACTTATTAGGGCCATATAAGTATAGCGCAGTCGCCTTCAACGCAATAATATCAGTTTATAGAATTGTTTTAGTTAAATATAGTTAGTAAATTCACATTTTTGCGCCCCCTGTAAAATTTTTTGTAAGACCACCCTGTATTATTTTCACGCCGTTGGGTGCGTCTTGTCGCCACCTATCCGTAGACACCTCGTTTGCCCGTCTACGACGCCGGGAACCGCAAAAGTTTGCCGGTTTTCCTTTCGAAATTCGCAGTACCGAGGTATAGTGGTGAAGCCCTGTTCACATATAAAGTAACTCAAAATACCTATTAGAAAACATCACACTCACACTTTTGGGCACTCATTCGCTTCCTGTCGTTAGTCTCCGTCATATTTACGCTATAAAGCTGTCAAATAATCCCATTTAGTTTAGTTATAGCCTCTTACGTAGTTTTAATAAATTCATAGTAAATCTCCATACAAAAAATTCAACTCTGTCAATTTTGGTCCGATTTTAATTTTTTCTTCAGTTAGTATCACTTATTAGGGCCATATAAGTATAGCGCAGTCGCCTTCAACGCAATAATATCAGTTTATAGAATTGTTTTAGTTAAATATAGTTAGTAAATTCACATTTTTGCGCCCCCTGTAAAATTTTTTGTAAGACCACCCTGTATTATTTTCACGCCGTTGGGTGCGTCTTGTCGCCACCTATCCGTAGACACCTCGTTTGCCCGTCTACGACGCCGGGAACCGCAAAAGTTTGCCGGTTTTCCTTTCGAAATTCGCAGTACCGAGGTATAGTGGTGAAGCCCTGTTCACATATAAAGTAACTCAAAATACCTATTAGAAAACATCACACTCACACTTTTGGGCACTCATTCGCTTCCTGTCGTTAGTCTCCGTCATATTTACGCTATAAAGCTGTCAAATAATCCCATTTAGTTTAGTTATAGCCTCTTACGTAGTTTTAATAAATTCATAGTAAATCTCCATACAAAAAATTCAACTCTGTCAATTTTGGTCCGATTTTAATTTTTTCTTCAGTTAGTATCACTTATTAGGGCCATATAAGTATAGCGCAGTCGCCTTCAACGCAATAATATCAGTTTATAGAATTGTTTTAGTTAAATATAGTTAGTAAATTCACATTTTTGCGCCCCCTGTAAAATTTTTTGTAAGACCACCCTGTATTATTTTCACGCCGTTGGGTGCGTCTTGTCGCCACCTATCCGTAGACACCTCGTTTGCCCGTCTACGACGCCGGGAACCGCAAAAGTTTGCCGGTTTTCCTTTCGAAATTCGCAGTACCGAGGTATAGTGGTGAAGCCCTGTTCACATATAAAGTAACTCAAAATACCTATTAGAAAACATCACACTCACACTTTTGGGCACTCATTCGCTTCCTGTCGTTAGTCTCCGTCATATTTACGCTATAAAGCTGTCAAATAATCCCATTTAGTTTAGTTATAGCCTCTTACGTAGTTTTAATAAATTCATAGTAAATCTCCATACAAAAAATTCAACTCTGTCAATTTTGGTCCGATTTTAATTTTTTCTTCAGTTAGTATCACTTATTAGGGCCATATAAGTATAGCGCAGTCGCCTTCAACGCAATAATATCAGTTTATAGAATTGTTTTAGTTAAATATAGTTAGTAAATTCACATTTTTGCGCCCCCTGTAAAATTTTTTGTAAGACCACCCTGTATTATTTTCACGCCGTTGGGTGCGTCTTGTCGCCACCTATCCGTAGACACCTCGTTTGCCCGTCTACGACGCCGGGAACCGCAAAAGTTTGCCGGTTTTCCTTTCGAAATTCGCAGTACCGAGGTATAGTGGTGAAGCCCTGTTCACATATAAAGTAACTCAAAATACCTATTAGAAAACATCACACTCACACTTTTGGGCACTCATTCGCTTCCTGTCGTTAGTCTCCGTCATATTTACGCTATAAAGCTGTCAAATAATCCCATTTAGTTTAGTTATAGCCTCTTACGTAGTTTTAATAAATTCATAGTAAATCTCCATACAAAAAATTCAACTCTGTCAATTTTGGTCCGATTTTAATTTTTTCTTCAGTTAGTATCACTTATTAGGGCCATATAAGTATAGCGCAGTCGCCTTCAACGCAATAATATCAGTTTATAGAATTGTTTTAGTTAAATATAGTTAGTAAATTCACATTTTTGCGCCCCCTGTAAAATTTTTTGTAAGACCACCCTGTATTATTTTCACGCCGTTGGGTGCGTCTTGTCGCCACCTATCCGTAGACACCTCGTTTGCCCGTCTACGACGCCGGGAACCGCAAAAGTTTGCCGGTTTTCCTTTCGAAATTCGCAGTACCGAGGTATAGTGGTGAAGCCCTGTTCACATATAAAGTAACTCAAAATACCTATTAGAAAACATCACACTCACACTTTTGGGCACTCATTCGCTTCCTGTCGTTAGTCTCCGTCATATTTACGCTATAAAGCTGTCAAATAATCCCATTTAGTTTAGTTATAGCCTCTTACGTAGTTTTAATAAATTCATAGTAAATCTCCATACAAAAAATTCAACTCTGTCAATTTTGGTCCGATTTTAATTTTTTCTTCAGTTAGTATCACTTATTAGGGCCATATAAGTATAGCGCAGTCGCCTTCAACGCAATAATATCAGTTTATAGAATTGTTTTAGTTAAATATAGTTAGTAAATTCACATTTTTGCGCCCCCTGTAAAATTTTTTGTAAGACCACCCTGTATTATTTTCACGCCGTTGGGTGCGTCTTGTCGCCACCTATCCGTAGACACCTCGTTTGCCCGTCTACGACGCCGGGAACCGCAAAAGTTTGCCGGTTTTCCTTTCGAAATTCGCAGTACCGAGGTATAGTGGTGAAGCCCTGTTCACATATAAAGTAACTCAAAATACCTATTAGAAAACATCACACTCACACTTTTGGGCACTCATTCGCTTCCTGTCGTTAGTCTCCGTCATATTTACGCTATAAAGCTGTCAAATAATCCCATTTAGTTTAGTTATAGCCTCTTACGTAGTTTTAATAAATTCATAGTAAATCTCCATACAAAAAATTCAACTCTGTCAATTTTGGTCCGATTTTAATTTTTTCTTCAGTTAGTATCACTTATTAGGGCCATATAAGTATAGCGCAGTCGCCTTCAACGCAATAATATCAGTTTATAGAATTGTTTTAGTTAAATATAGTTAGTAAATTCACATTTTTGCGCCCCCTGTAAAATTTTTTGTAAGACCACCCTGTATTATTTTCACGCCGTTGGGTGCGTCTTGTCGCCACCTATCCGTAGACACCTCGTTTGCCCGTCTACGACGCCGGGAACCGCAAAAGTTTGCCGGTTTTCCTTTCGAAATTCGCAGTACCGAGGTATAGTGGTGAAGCCCTGTTCACATATAAAGTAACTCAAAATACCTATTAGAAAACATCACACTCACACTTTTGGGCACTCATTCGCTTCCTGTCGTTAGTCTCCGTCATATTTACGCTATAAAGCTGTCAAATAATCCCATTTAGTTTAGTTATAGCCTCTTACGTAGTTTTAATAAATTCATAGTAAATCTCCATACAAAAAATTCAACTCTGTCAATTTTGGTCCGATTTTAATTTTTTCTTCAGTTAGTATCACTTATTAGGGCCATATAAGTATAGCGCAGTCGCCTTCAACGCAATAATATCAGTTTATAGAATTGTTTTAGTTAAATATAGTTAGTAAATTCACATTTTTGCGCCCCCTGTAAAATTTTTTGTAAGACCACCCTGTATTATTTTCACGCCGTTGGGTGCGTCTTGTCGCCACCTATCCGTAGACACCTCGTTTGCCCGTCTACGACGCCGGGAACCGCAAAAGTTTGCCGGTTTTCCTTTCGAAATTCGCAGTACCGAGGTATAGTGGTGAAGCCCTGTTCACATATAAAGTAACTCAAAATACCTATTAGAAAACATCACACTCACACTTTTGGGCACTCATTCGCTTCCTGTCGTTAGTCTCCGTCATATTTACGCTATAAAGCTGTCAAATAATCCCATTTAGTTTAGTTATAGCCTCTTACGTAGTTTTAATAAATTCATAGTAAATCTCCATACAAAAAATTCAACTCTGTCAATTTTGGTCCGATTTTAATTTTTTCTTCAGTTAGTATCACTTATTAGGGCCATATAAGTATAGCGCAGTCGCCTTCAACGCAATAATATCAGTTTATAGAATTGTTTTAGTTAAATATAGTTAGTAAATTCACATTTTTGCGCCCCCTGTAAAATTTTTTGTAAGACCACCCTGTATTATTTTCACGCCGTTGGGTGCGTCTTGTCGCCACCTATCCGTAGACACCTCGTTTGCCCGTCTACGACGCCGGGAACCGCAAAAGTTTGCCGGTTTTCCTTTCGAAATTCGCAGTACCGAGGTATAGTGGTGAAGCCCTGTTCACATATAAAGTAACTCAAAATACCTATTAGAAAACATCACACTCACACTTTTGGGCACTCATTCGCTTCCTGTCGTTAGTCTCCGTCATATTTACGCTATAAAGCTGTCAAATAATCCCATTTAGTTTAGTTATAGCCTCTTACGTAGTTTTAATAAATTCATAGTAAATCTCCATACAAAAAATTCAACTCTGTCAATTTTGGTCCGATTTTAATTTTTTCTTCAGTTAGTATCACTTATTAGGGCCATATAAGTATAGCGCAGTCGCCTTCAACGCAATAATATCAGTTTATAGAATTGTTTTAGTTAAATATAGTTAGTAAATTCACATTTTTGCGCCCCCTGTAAAATTTTTTGTAAGACCACCCTGTATTATTTTCACGCCGTTGGGTGCGTCTTGTCGCCACCTATCCGTAGACACCTCGTTTGCCCGTCTACGACGCCGGGAACCGCAAAAGTTTGCCGGTTTTCCTTTCGAAATTCGCAGTACCGAGGTATAGTGGTGAAGCCCTGTTCACATATAAAGTAACTCAAAATACCTATTAGAAAACATCACACTCACACTTTTGGGCACTCATTCGCTTCCTGTCGTTAGTCTCCGTCATATTTACGCTATAAAGCTGTCAAATAATCCCATTTAGTTTAGTTATAGCCTCTTACGTAGTTTTAATAAATTCATAGTAAATCTCCATACAAAAAATTCAACTCTGTCAATTTTGGTCCGATTTTAATTTTTTCTTCAGTTAGTATCACTTATTAGGGCCATATAAGTATAGCGCAGTCGCCTTCAACGCAATAATATCAGTTTATAGAATTGTTTTAGTTAAATATAGTTAGTAAATTCACATTTTTGCGCCCCCTGTAAAATTTTTTGTAAGACCACCCTGTATTATTTTCACGCCGTTGGGTGCGTCTTGTCGCCACCTATCCGTAGACACCTCGTTTGCCCGTCTACGACGCCGGGAACCGCAAAAGTTTGCCGGTTTTCCTTTCGAAATTCGCAGTACCGAGGTATAGTGGTGAAGCCCTGTTCACATATAAAGTAACTCAAAATACCTATTAGAAAACATCACACTCACACTTTTGGGCACTCATTCGCTTCCTGTCGTTAGTCTCCGTCATATTTACGCTATAAAGCTGTCAAATAATCCCATTTAGTTTAGTTATAGCCTCTTACGTAGTTTTAATAAATTCATAGTAAATCTCCATACAAAAAATTCAACTCTGTCAATTTTGGTCCGATTTTAATTTTTTCTTCAGTTAGTATCACTTATTAGGGCCATATAAGTATAGCGCAGTCGCCTTCAACGCAATAATATCAGTTTATAGAATTGTTTTAGTTAAATATAGTTAGTAAATTCACATTTTTGCGCCCCCTGTAAAATTTTTTGTAAGACCACCCTGTATTATTTTCACGCCGTTGGGTGCGTCTTGTCGCCACCTATCCGTAGACACCTCGTTTGCCCGTCTACGACGCCGGGAACCGCAAAAGTTTGCCGGTTTTCCTTTCGAAATTCGCAGTACCGAGGTATAGTGGTGAAGCCCTGTTCACATATAAAGTAACTCAAAATACCTATTAGAAAACATCACACTCACACTTTTGGGCACTCATTCGCTTCCTGTCGTTAGTCTCCGTCATATTTACGCTATAAAGCTGTCAAATAATCCCATTTAGTTTAGTTATAGCCTCTTACGTAGTTTTAATAAATTCATAGTAAATCTCCATACAAAAAATTCAACTCTGTCAATTTTGGTCCGATTTTAATTTTTTCTTCAGTTAGTATCACTTATTAGGGCCATATAAGTATAGCGCAGTCGCCTTCAACGCAATAATATCAGTTTATAGAATTGTTTTAGTTAAATATAGTTAGTAAATTCACATTTTTGCGCCCCCTGTAAAATTTTTTGTAAGACCACCCTGTATTATTTTCACGCCGTTGGGTGCGTCTTGTCGCCACCTATCCGTAGACACCTCGTTTGCCCGTCTACGACGCCGGGAACCGCAAAAGTTTGCCGGTTTTCCTTTCGAAATTCGCAGTACCGAGGTATAGTGGTGAAGCCCTGTTCACATATAAAGTAACTCAAAATACCTATTAGAAAACATCACACTCACACTTTTGGGCACTCATTCGCTTCCTGTCGTTAGTCTCCGTCATATTTACGCTATAAAGCTGTCAAATAATCCCATTTAGTTTAGTTATAGCCTCTTACGTAGTTTTAATAAATTCATAGTAAATCTCCATACAAAAAATTCAACTCTGTCAATTTTGGTCCGATTTTAATTTTTTCTTCAGTTAGTATCACTTATTAGGGCCATATAAGTATAGCGCAGTCGCCTTCAACGCAATAATATCAGTTTATAGAATTGTTTTAGTTAAATATAGTTAGTAAATTCACATTTTTGCGCCCCCTGTAAAATTTTTTGTAAGACCACCCTGTATTATTTTCACGCCGTTGGGTGCGTCTTGTCGCCACCTATCCGTAGACACCTCGTTTGCCCGTCTACGACGCCGGGAACCGCAAAAGTTTGCCGGTTTTCCTTTCGAAATTCGCAGTACCGAGGTATAGTGGTGAAGCCCTGTTCACATATAAAGTAACTCAAAATACCTATTAGAAAACATCACACTCACACTTTTGGGCACTCATTCGCTTCCTGTCGTTAGTCTCCGTCATATTTACGCTATAAAGCTGTCAAATAATCCCATTTAGTTTAGTTATAGCCTCTTACGTAGTTTTAATAAATTCATAGTAAATCTCCATACAAAAAATTCAACTCTGTCAATTTTGGTCCGATTTTAATTTTTTCTTCAGTTAGTATCACTTATTAGGGCCATATAAGTATAGCGCAGTCGCCTTCAACGCAATAATATCAGTTTATAGAATTGTTTTAGTTAAATATAGTTAGTAAATTCACATTTTTGCGCCCCCTGTAAAATTTTTTGTAAGACCACCCTGTATTATTTTCACGCCGTTGGGTGCGTCTTGTCGCCACCTATCCGTAGACACCTCGTTTGCCCGTCTACGACGCCGGGAACCGCAAAAGTTTGCCGGTTTTCCTTTCGAAATTCGCAGTACCGAGGTATAGTGGTGAAGCCCTGTTCACATATAAAGTAACTCAAAATACCTATTAGAAAACATCACACTCACACTTTTGGGCACTCATTCGCTTCCTGTCGTTAGTCTCCGTCATATTTACGCTATAAAGCTGTCAAATAATCCCATTTAGTTTAGTTATAGCCTCTTACGTAGTTTTAATAAATTCATAGTAAATCTCCATACAAAAAATTCAACTCTGTCAATTTTGGTCCGATTTTAATTTTTTCTTCAGTTAGTATCACTTATTAGGGCCATATAAGTATAGCGCAGTCGCCTTCAACGCAATAATATCAGTTTATAGAATTGTTTTAGTTAAATATAGTTAGTAAATTCACATTTTTGCGCCCCCTGTAAAATTTTTTGTAAGACCACCCTGTATTATTTTCACGCCGTTGGGTGCGTCTTGTCGCCACCTATCCGTAGACACCTCGTTTGCCCGTCTACGACGCCGGGAACCGCAAAAGTTTGCCGGTTTTCCTTTCGAAATTCGCAGTACCGAGGTATAGTGGTGAAGCCCTGTTCACATATAAAGTAACTCAAAATACCTATTAGAAAACATCACACTCACACTTTTGGGCACTCATTCGCTTCCTGTCGTTAGTCTCCGTCATATTTACGCTATAAAGCTGTCAAATAATCCCATTTAGTTTAGTTATAGCCTCTTACGTAGTTTTAATAAATTCATAGTAAATCTCCATACAAAAAATTCAACTCTGTCAATTTTGGTCCGATTTTAATTTTTTCTTCAGTTAGTATCACTTATTAGGGCCATATAAGTATAGCGCAGTCGCCTTCAACGCAATAATATCAGTTTATAGAATTGTTTTAGTTAAATATAGTTAGTAAATTCACATTTTTGCGCCCCCTGTAAAATTTTTTGTAAGACCACCCTGTATTATTTTCACGCCGTTGGGTGCGTCTTGTCGCCACCTATCCGTAGACACCTCGTTTGCCCGTCTACGACGCCGGGAACCGCAAAAGTTTGCCGGTTTTCCTTTCGAAATTCGCAGTACCGAGGTATAGTGGTGAAGCCCTGTTCACATATAAAGTAACTCAAAATACCTATTAGAAAACATCACACTCACACTTTTGGGCACTCATTCGCTTCCTGTCGTTAGTCTCCGTCATATTTACGCTATAAAGCTGTCAAATAATCCCATTTAGTTTAGTTATAGCCTCTTACGTAGTTTTAATAAATTCATAGTAAATCTCCATACAAAAAATTCAACTCTGTCAATTTTGGTCCGATTTTAATTTTTTCTTCAGTTAGTATCACTTATTAGGGCCATATAAGTATAGCGCAGTCGCCTTCAACGCAATAATATCAGTTTATAGAATTGTTTTAGTTAAATATAGTTAGTAAATTCACATTTTTGCGCCCCCTGTAAAATTTTTTGTAAGACCACCCTGTATTATTTTCACGCCGTTGGGTGCGTCTTGTCGCCACCTATCCGTAGACACCTCGTTTGCCCGTCTACGACGCCGGGAACCGCAAAAGTTTGCCGGTTTTCCTTTCGAAATTCGCAGTACCGAGGTATAGTGGTGAAGCCCTGTTCACATATAAAGTAACTCAAAATACCTATTAGAAAACATCACACTCACACTTTTGGGCACTCATTCGCTTCCTGTCGTTAGTCTCCGTCATATTTACGCTATAAAGCTGTCAAATAATCCCATTTAGTTTAGTTATAGCCTCTTACGTAGTTTTAATAAATTCATAGTAAATCTCCATACAAAAAATTCAACTCTGTCAATTTTGGTCCGATTTTAATTTTTTCTTCAGTTAGTATCACTTATTAGGGCCATATAAGTATAGCGCAGTCGCCTTCAACGCAATAATATCAGTTTATAGAATTGTTTTAGTTAAATATAGTTAGTAAATTCACATTTTTGCGCCCCCTGTAAAATTTTTTGTAAGACCACCCTGTATTATTTTCACGCCGTTGGGTGCGTCTTGTCGCCACCTATCCGTAGACACCTCGTTTGCCCGTCTACGACGCCGGGAACCGCAAAAGTTTGCCGGTTTTCCTTTCGAAATTCGCAGTACCGAGGTATAGTGGTGAAGCCCTGTTCACATATAAAGTAACTCAAAATACCTATTAGAAAACATCACACTCACACTTTTGGGCACTCATTCGCTTCCTGTCGTTAGTCTCCGTCATATTTACGCTATAAAGCTGTCAAATAATCCCATTTAGTTTAGTTATAGCCTCTTACGTAGTTTTAATAAATTCATAGTAAATCTCCATACAAAAAATTCAACTCTGTCAATTTTGGTCCGATTTTAATTTTTTCTTCAGTTAGTATCACTTATTAGGGCCATATAAGTATAGCGCAGTCGCCTTCAACGCAATAATATCAGTTTATAGAATTGTTTTAGTTAAATATAGTTAGTAAATTCACATTTTTGCGCCCCCTGTAAAATTTTTTGTAAGACCACCCTGTATTATTTTCACGCCGTTGGGTGCGTCTTGTCGCCACCTATCCGTAGACACCTCGTTTGCCCGTCTACGACGCCGGGAACCGCAAAAGTTTGCCGGTTTTCCTTTCGAAATTCGCAGTACCGAGGTATAGTGGTGAAGCCCTGTTCACATATAAAGTAACTCAAAATACCTATTAGAAAACATCACACTCACACTTTTGGGCACTCATTCGCTTCCTGTCGTTAGTCTCCGTCATATTTACGCTATAAAGCTGTCAAATAATCCCATTTAGTTTAGTTATAGCCTCTTACGTAGTTTTAATAAATTCATAGTAAATCTCCATACAAAAAATTCAACTCTGTCAATTTTGGTCCGATTTTAATTTTTTCTTCAGTTAGTATCACTTATTAGGGCCATATAAGTATAGCGCAGTCGCCTTCAACGCAATAATATCAGTTTATAGAATTGTTTTAGTTAAATATAGTTAGTAAATTCACATTTTTGCGCCCCCTGTAAAATTTTTTGTAAGACCACCCTGTATTATTTTCACGCCGTTGGGTGCGTCTTGTCGCCACCTATCCGTAGACACCTCGTTTGCCCGTCTACGACGCCGGGAACCGCAAAAGTTTGCCGGTTTTCCTTTCGAAATTCGCAGTACCGAGGTATAGTGGTGAAGCCCTGTTCACATATAAAGTAACTCAAAATACCTATTAGAAAACATCACACTCACACTTTTGGGCACTCATTCGCTTCCTGTCGTTAGTCTCCGTCATATTTACGCTATAAAGCTGTCAAATAATCCCATTTAGTTTAGTTATAGCCTCTTACGTAGTTTTAATAAATTCATAGTAAATCTCCATACAAAAAATTCAACTCTGTCAATTTTGGTCCGATTTTAATTTTTTCTTCAGTTAGTATCACTTATTAGGGCCATATAAGTATAGCGCAGTCGCCTTCAACGCAATAATATCAGTTTATAGAATTGTTTTAGTTAAATATAGTTAGTAAATTCACATTTTTGCGCCCCCTGTAAAATTTTTTGTAAGACCACCCTGTATTATTTTCACGCCGTTGGGTGCGTCTTGTCGCCACCTATCCGTAGACACCTCGTTTGCCCGTCTACGACGCCGGGAACCGCAAAAGTTTGCCGGTTTTCCTTTCGAAATTCGCAGTACCGAGGTATAGTGGTGAAGCCCTGTTCACATATAAAGTAACTCAAAATACCTATTAGAAAACATCACACTCACACTTTTGGGCACTCATTCGCTTCCTGTCGTTAGTCTCCGTCATATTTACGCTATAAAGCTGTCAAATAATCCCATTTAGTTTAGTTATAGCCTCTTACGTAGTTTTAATAAATTCATAGTAAATCTCCATACAAAAAATTCAACTCTGTCAATTTTGGTCCGATTTTAATTTTTTCTTCAGTTAGTATCACTTATTAGGGCCATATAAGTATAGCGCAGTCGCCTTCAACGCAATAATATCAGTTTATAGAATTGTTTTAGTTAAATATAGTTAGTAAATTCACATTTTTGCGCCCCCTGTAAAATTTTTTGTAAGACCACCCTGTATTATTTTCACGCCGTTGGGTGCGTCTTGTCGCCACCTATCCGTAGACACCTCGTTTGCCCGTCTACGACGCCGGGAACCGCAAAAGTTTGCCGGTTTTCCTTTCGAAATTCGCAGTACCGAGGTATAGTGGTGAAGCCCTGTTCACATATAAAGTAACTCAAAATACCTATTAGAAAACATCACACTCACACTTTTGGGCACTCATTCGCTTCCTGTCGTTAGTCTCCGTCATATTTACGCTATAAAGCTGTCAAATAATCCCATTTAGTTTAGTTATAGCCTCTTACGTAGTTTTAATAAATTCATAGTAAATCTCCATACAAAAAATTCAACTCTGTCAATTTTGGTCCGATTTTAATTTTTTCTTCAGTTAGTATCACTTATTAGGGCCATATAAGTATAGCGCAGTCGCCTTCAACGCAATAATATCAGTTTATAGAATTGTTTTAGTTAAATATAGTTAGTAAATTCACATTTTTGCGCCCCCTGTAAAATTTTTTGTAAGACCACCCTGTATTATTTTCACGCCGTTGGGTGCGTCTTGTCGCCACCTATCCGTAGACACCTCGTTTGCCCGTCTACGACGCCGGGAACCGCAAAAGTTTGCCGGTTTTCCTTTCGAAATTCGCAGTACCGAGGTATAGTGGTGAAGCCCTGTTCACATATAAAGTAACTCAAAATACCTATTAGAAAACATCACACTCACACTTTTGGGCACTCATTCGCTTCCTGTCGTTAGTCTCCGTCATATTTACGCTATAAAGCTGTCAAATAATCCCATTTAGTTTAGTTATAGCCTCTTACGTAGTTTTAATAAATTCATAGTAAATCTCCATACAAAAAATTCAACTCTGTCAATTTTGGTCCGATTTTAATTTTTTCTTCAGTTAGTATCACTTATTAGGGCCATATAAGTATAGCGCAGTCGCCTTCAACGCAATAATATCAGTTTATAGAATTGTTTTAGTTAAATATAGTTAGTAAATTCACATTTTTGCGCCCCCTGTAAAATTTTTTGTAAGACCACCCTGTATTATTTTCACGCCGTTGGGTGCGTCTTGTCGCCACCTATCCGTAGACACCTCGTTTGCCCGTCTACGACGCCGGGAACCGCAAAAGTTTGCCGGTTTTCCTTTCGAAATTCGCAGTACCGAGGTATAGTGGTGAAGCCCTGTTCACATATAAAGTAACTCAAAATACCTATTAGAAAACATCACACTCACACTTTTGGGCACTCATTCGCTTCCTGTCGTTAGTCTCCGTCATATTTACGCTATAAAGCTGTCAAATAATCCCATTTAGTTTAGTTATAGCCTCTTACGTAGTTTTAATAAATTCATAGTAAATCTCCATACAAAAAATTCAACTCTGTCAATTTTGGTCCGATTTTAATTTTTTCTTCAGTTAGTATCACTTATTAGGGCCATATAAGTATAGCGCAGTCGCCTTCAACGCAATAATATCAGTTTATAGAATTGTTTTAGTTAAATATAGTTAGTAAATTCACATTTTTGCGCCCCCTGTAAAATTTTTTGTAAGACCACCCTGTATTATTTTCACGCCGTTGGGTGCGTCTTGTCGCCACCTATCCGTAGACACCTCGTTTGCCCGTCTACGACGCCGGGAACCGCAAAAGTTTGCCGGTTTTCCTTTCGAAATTCGCAGTACCGAGGTATAGTGGTGAAGCCCTGTTCACATATAAAGTAACTCAAAATACCTATTAGAAAACATCACACTCACACTTTTGGGCACTCATTCGCTTCCTGTCGTTAGTCTCCGTCATATTTACGCTATAAAGCTGTCAAATAATCCCATTTAGTTTAGTTATAGCCTCTTACGTAGTTTTAATAAATTCATAGTAAATCTCCATACAAAAAATTCAACTCTGTCAATTTTGGTCCGATTTTAATTTTTTCTTCAGTTAGTATCACTTATTAGGGCCATATAAGTATAGCGCAGTCGCCTTCAACGCAATAATATCAGTTTATAGAATTGTTTTAGTTAAATATAGTTAGTAAATTCACATTTTTGCGCCCCCTGTAAAATTTTTTGTAAGACCACCCTGTATTATTTTCACGCCGTTGGGTGCGTCTTGTCGCCACCTATCCGTAGACACCTCGTTTGCCCGTCTACGACGCCGGGAACCGCAAAAGTTTGCCGGTTTTCCTTTCGAAATTCGCAGTACCGAGGTATAGTGGTGAAGCCCTGTTCACATATAAAGTAACTCAAAATACCTATTAGAAAACATCACACTCACACTTTTGGGCACTCATTCGCTTCCTGTCGTTAGTCTCCGTCATATTTACGCTATAAAGCTGTCAAATAATCCCATTTAGTTTAGTTATAGCCTCTTACGTAGTTTTAATAAATTCATAGTAAATCTCCATACAAAAAATTCAACTCTGTCAATTTTGGTCCGATTTTAATTTTTTCTTCAGTTAGTATCACTTATTAGGGCCATATAAGTATAGCGCAGTCGCCTTCAACGCAATAATATCAGTTTATAGAATTGTTTTAGTTAAATATAGTTAGTAAATTCACATTTTTGCGCCCCCTGTAAAATTTTTTGTAAGACCACCCTGTATTATTTTCACGCCGTTGGGTGCGTCTTGTCGCCACCTATCCGTAGACACCTCGTTTGCCCGTCTACGACGCCGGGAACCGCAAAAGTTTGCCGGTTTTCCTTTCGAAATTCGCAGTACCGAGGTATAGTGGTGAAGCCCTGTTCACATATAAAGTAACTCAAAATACCTATTAGAAAACATCACACTCACACTTTTGGGCACTCATTCGCTTCCTGTCGTTAGTCTCCGTCATATTTACGCTATAAAGCTGTCAAATAATCCCATTTAGTTTAGTTATAGCCTCTTACGTAGTTTTAATAAATTCATAGTAAATCTCCATACAAAAAATTCAACTCTGTCAATTTTGGTCCGATTTTAATTTTTTCTTCAGTTAGTATCACTTATTAGGGCCATATAAGTATAGCGCAGTCGCCTTCAACGCAATAATATCAGTTTATAGAATTGTTTTAGTTAAATATAGTTAGTAAATTCACATTTTTGCGCCCCCTGTAAAATTTTTTGTAAGACCACCCTGTATTATTTTCACGCCGTTGGGTGCGTCTTGTCGCCACCTATCCGTAGACACCTCGTTTGCCCGTCTACGACGCCGGGAACCGCAAAAGTTTGCCGGTTTTCCTTTCGAAATTCGCAGTACCGAGGTATAGTGGTGAAGCCCTGTTCACATATAAAGTAACTCAAAATACCTATTAGAAAACATCACACTCACACTTTTGGGCACTCATTCGCTTCCTGTCGTTAGTCTCCGTCATATTTACGCTATAAAGCTGTCAAATAATCCCATTTAGTTTAGTTATAGCCTCTTACGTAGTTTTAATAAATTCATAGTAAATCTCCATACAAAAAATTCAACTCTGTCAATTTTGGTCCGATTTTAATTTTTTCTTCAGTTAGTATCACTTATTAGGGCCATATAAGTATAGCGCAGTCGCCTTCAACGCAATAATATCAGTTTATAGAATTGTTTTAGTTAAATATAGTTAGTAAATTCACATTTTTGCGCCCCCTGTAAAATTTTTTGTAAGACCACCCTGTATTATTTTCACGCCGTTGGGTGCGTCTTGTCGCCACCTATCCGTAGACACCTCGTTTGCCCGTCTACGACGCCGGGAACCGCAAAAGTTTGCCGGTTTTCCTTTCGAAATTCGCAGTACCGAGGTATAGTGGTGAAGCCCTGTTCACATATAAAGTAACTCAAAATACCTATTAGAAAACATCACACTCACACTTTTGGGCACTCATTCGCTTCCTGTCGTTAGTCTCCGTCATATTTACGCTATAAAGCTGTCAAATAATCCCATTTAGTTTAGTTATAGCCTCTTACGTAGTTTTAATAAATTCATAGTAAATCTCCATACAAAAAATTCAACTCTGTCAATTTTGGTCCGATTTTAATTTTTTCTTCAGTTAGTATCACTTATTAGGGCCATATAAGTATAGCGCAGTCGCCTTCAACGCAATAATATCAGTTTATAGAATTGTTTTAGTTAAATATAGTTAGTAAATTCACATTTTTGCGCCCCCTGTAAAATTTTTTGTAAGACCACCCTGTATTATTTTCACGCCGTTGGGTGCGTCTTGTCGCCACCTATCCGTAGACACCTCGTTTGCCCGTCTACGACGCCGGGAACCGCAAAAGTTTGCCGGTTTTCCTTTCGAAATTCGCAGTACCGAGGTATAGTGGTGAAGCCCTGTTCACATATAAAGTAACTCAAAATACCTATTAGAAAACATCACACTCACACTTTTGGGCACTCATTCGCTTCCTGTCGTTAGTCTCCGTCATATTTACGCTATAAAGCTGTCAAATAATCCCATTTAGTTTAGTTATAGCCTCTTACGTAGTTTTAATAAATTCATAGTAAATCTCCATACAAAAAATTCAACTCTGTCAATTTTGGTCCGATTTTAATTTTTTCTTCAGTTAGTATCACTTATTAGGGCCATATAAGTATAGCGCAGTCGCCTTCAACGCAATAATATCAGTTTATAGAATTGTTTTAGTTAAATATAGTTAGTAAATTCACATTTTTGCGCCCCCTGTAAAATTTTTTGTAAGACCACCCTGTATTATTTTCACGCCGTTGGGTGCGTCTTGTCGCCACCTATCCGTAGACACCTCGTTTGCCCGTCTACGACGCCGGGAACCGCAAAAGTTTGCCGGTTTTCCTTTCGAAATTCGCAGTACCGAGGTATAGTGGTGAAGCCCTGTTCACATATAAAGTAACTCAAAATACCTATTAGAAAACATCACACTCACACTTTTGGGCACTCATTCGCTTCCTGTCGTTAGTCTCCGTCATATTTACGCTATAAAGCTGTCAAATAATCCCATTTAGTTTAGTTATAGCCTCTTACGTAGTTTTAATAAATTCATAGTAAATCTCCATACAAAAAATTCAACTCTGTCAATTTTGGTCCGATTTTAATTTTTTCTTCAGTTAGTATCACTTATTAGGGCCATATAAGTATAGCGCAGTCGCCTTCAACGCAATAATATCAGTTTATAGAATTGTTTTAGTTAAATATAGTTAGTAAATTCACATTTTTGCGCCCCCTGTAAAATTTTTTGTAAGACCACCCTGTATTATTTTCACGCCGTTGGGTGCGTCTTGTCGCCACCTATCCGTAGACACCTCGTTTGCCCGTCTACGACGCCGGGAACCGCAAAAGTTTGCCGGTTTTCCTTTCGAAATTCGCAGTACCGAGGTATAGTGGTGAAGCCCTGTTCACATATAAAGTAACTCAAAATACCTATTAGAAAACATCACACTCACACTTTTGGGCACTCATTCGCTTCCTGTCGTTAGTCTCCGTCATATTTACGCTATAAAGCTGTCAAATAATCCCATTTAGTTTAGTTATAGCCTCTTACGTAGTTTTAATAAATTCATAGTAAATCTCCATACAAAAAATTCAACTCTGTCAATTTTGGTCCGATTTTAATTTTTTCTTCAGTTAGTATCACTTATTAGGGCCATATAAGTATAGCGCAGTCGCCTTCAACGCAATAATATCAGTTTATAGAATTGTTTTAGTTAAATATAGTTAGTAAATTCACATTTTTGCGCCCCCTGTAAAATTTTTTGTAAGACCACCCTGTATTATTTTCACGCCGTTGGGTGCGTCTTGTCGCCACCTATCCGTAGACACCTCGTTTGCCCGTCTACGACGCCGGGAACCGCAAAAGTTTGCCGGTTTTCCTTTCGAAATTCGCAGTACCGAGGTATAGTGGTGAAGCCCTGTTCACATATAAAGTAACTCAAAATACCTATTAGAAAACATCACACTCACACTTTTGGGCACTCATTCGCTTCCTGTCGTTAGTCTCCGTCATATTTACGCTATAAAGCTGTCAAATAATCCCATTTAGTTTAGTTATAGCCTCTTACGTAGTTTTAATAAATTCATAGTAAATCTCCATACAAAAAATTCAACTCTGTCAATTTTGGTCCGATTTTAATTTTTTCTTCAGTTAGTATCACTTATTAGGGCCATATAAGTATAGCGCAGTCGCCTTCAACGCAATAATATCAGTTTATAGAATTGTTTTAGTTAAATATAGTTAGTAAATTCACATTTTTGCGCCCCCTGTAAAATTTTTTGTAAGACCACCCTGTATTATTTTCACGCCGTTGGGTGCGTCTTGTCGCCACCTATCCGTAGACACCTCGTTTGCCCGTCTACGACGCCGGGAACCGCAAAAGTTTGCCGGTTTTCCTTTCGAAATTCGCAGTACCGAGGTATAGTGGTGAAGCCCTGTTCACATATAAAGTAACTCAAAATACCTATTAGAAAACATCACACTCACACTTTTGGGCACTCATTCGCTTCCTGTCGTTAGTCTCCGTCATATTTACGCTATAAAGCTGTCAAATAATCCCATTTAGTTTAGTTATAGCCTCTTACGTAGTTTTAATAAATTCATAGTAAATCTCCATACAAAAAATTCAACTCTGTCAATTTTGGTCCGATTTTAATTTTTTCTTCAGTTAGTATCACTTATTAGGGCCATATAAGTATAGCGCAGTCGCCTTCAACGCAATAATATCAGTTTATAGAATTGTTTTAGTTAAATATAGTTAGTAAATTCACATTTTTGCGCCCCCTGTAAAATTTTTTGTAAGACCACCCTGTATTATTTTCACGCCGTTGGGTGCGTCTTGTCGCCACCTATCCGTAGACACCTCGTTTGCCCGTCTACGACGCCGGGAACCGCAAAAGTTTGCCGGTTTTCCTTTCGAAATTCGCAGTACCGAGGTATAGTGGTGAAGCCCTGTTCACATATAAAGTAACTCAAAATACCTATTAGAAAACATCACACTCACACTTTTGGGCACTCATTCGCTTCCTGTCGTTAGTCTCCGTCATATTTACGCTATAAAGCTGTCAAATAATCCCATTTAGTTTAGTTATAGCCTCTTACGTAGTTTTAATAAATTCATAGTAAATCTCCATACAAAAAATTCAACTCTGTCAATTTTGGTCCGATTTTAATTTTTTCTTCAGTTAGTATCACTTATTAGGGCCATATAAGTATAGCGCAGTCGCCTTCAACGCAATAATATCAGTTTATAGAATTGTTTTAGTTAAATATAGTTAGTAAATTCACATTTTTGCGCCCCCTGTAAAATTTTTTGTAAGACCACCCTGTATTATTTTCACGCCGTTGGGTGCGTCTTGTCGCCACCTATCCGTAGACACCTCGTTTGCCCGTCTACGACGCCGGGAACCGCAAAAGTTTGCCGGTTTTCCTTTCGAAATTCGCAGTACCGAGGTATAGTGGTGAAGCCCTGTTCACATATAAAGTAACTCAAAATACCTATTAGAAAACATCACACTCACACTTTTGGGCACTCATTCGCTTCCTGTCGTTAGTCTCCGTCATATTTACGCTATAAAGCTGTCAAATAATCCCATTTAGTTTAGTTATAGCCTCTTACGTAGTTTTAATAAATTCATAGTAAATCTCCATACAAAAAATTCAACTCTGTCAATTTTGGTCCGATTTTAATTTTTTCTTCAGTTAGTATCACTTATTAGGGCCATATAAGTATAGCGCAGTCGCCTTCAACGCAATAATATCAGTTTATAGAATTGTTTTAGTTAAATATAGTTAGTAAATTCACATTTTTGCGCCCCCTGTAAAATTTTTTGTAAGACCACCCTGTATTATTTTCACGCCGTTGGGTGCGTCTTGTCGCCACCTATCCGTAGACACCTCGTTTGCCCGTCTACGACGCCGGGAACCGCAAAAGTTTGCCGGTTTTCCTTTCGAAATTCGCAGTACCGAGGTATAGTGGTGAAGCCCTGTTCACATATAAAGTAACTCAAAATACCTATTAGAAAACATCACACTCACACTTTTGGGCACTCATTCGCTTCCTGTCGTTAGTCTCCGTCATATTTACGCTATAAAGCTGTCAAATAATCCCATTTAGTTTAGTTATAGCCTCTTACGTAGTTTTAATAAATTCATAGTAAATCTCCATACAAAAAATTCAACTCTGTCAATTTTGGTCCGATTTTAATTTTTTCTTCAGTTAGTATCACTTATTAGGGCCATATAAGTATAGCGCAGTCGCCTTCAACGCAATAATATCAGTTTATAGAATTGTTTTAGTTAAATATAGTTAGTAAATTCACATTTTTGCGCCCCCTGTAAAATTTTTTGTAAGACCACCCTGTATTATTTTCACGCCGTTGGGTGCGTCTTGTCGCCACCTATCCGTAGACACCTCGTTTGCCCGTCTACGACGCCGGGAACCGCAAAAGTTTGCCGGTTTTCCTTTCGAAATTCGCAGTACCGAGGTATAGTGGTGAAGCCCTGTTCACATATAAAGTAACTCAAAATACCTATTAGAAAACATCACACTCACACTTTTGGGCACTCATTCGCTTCCTGTCGTTAGTCTCCGTCATATTTACGCTATAAAGCTGTCAAATAATCCCATTTAGTTTAGTTATAGCCTCTTACGTAGTTTTAATAAATTCATAGTAAATCTCCATACAAAAAATTCAACTCTGTCAATTTTGGTCCGATTTTAATTTTTTCTTCAGTTAGTATCACTTATTAGGGCCATATAAGTATAGCGCAGTCGCCTTCAACGCAATAATATCAGTTTATAGAATTGTTTTAGTTAAATATAGTTAGTAAATTCACATTTTTGCGCCCCCTGTAAAATTTTTTGTAAGACCACCCTGTATTATTTTCACGCCGTTGGGTGCGTCTTGTCGCCACCTATCCGTAGACACCTCGTTTGCCCGTCTACGACGCCGGGAACCGCAAAAGTTTGCCCGCCCACCCTCCCTTATCGCATTTACCATCAAGACTTAACTGATTTGGTCGGAAATTTTTTTATTGTCGCAATGGCTTCAGACGATGAAGGGGGGTTCTTCTCACCCATTTATGGAACCCCAACACCATCCGACTCTGGGGAACCGCCACAGACTGCCAGACCTATTCAGAATCCTACCATCACCAAGGTTCTGGACCTTCTCGCAGCCATCAAAGTCGCCGCCAATGAAGCTGGCAACATTAAAAGAACATGCAAGGCCACCATCCTACAAAACGTTGACGACATCAAAAAGCTGCTACTCTCTGATCCAAATGTCGCTCCAACGGCCATAGTCGACAACACCGCGACTATCGAGGCGGTCCGCCAAACGATCAGGGAGGAGATAGCTAAAATTAAAATTCCCAAAGCTCCGACTCCGAGCTCTTCTGCCAACCGGTCTTTTGCGGAAATCGTCAGGACTGAGAAGGCTGCCCCAAAGCAGCCCGCCCCACTATTAAAAACCAAACCTGCCCTGATTGTTGCCTCCAAAAGGAACGTCCTTAGCCCGGCTGAGACACTTAAAAACTGGAGGAGCTCGGTCTCCTTCAGAGACACCACATTCTCACCAGCCGCGGTTAAGTTTGTTTCAAACAACAAACTCAGGGTGGAATTCGACTCCGCTGAGCAGCGTGAAGCGACCCTCAAAAAGATAAACGAGCCTAACTCCCAAGTGAAAGCCGAAATCTCTAAAGCACTCAGCCCGATGGTCATCATTAAGGGCATACCATCAGAGATTCCGGCAGAGGAACTGGTAGAGGTGATTAAAGGCCAAAATCAGCCCATCAAGAACGCTATCACCAAGCCCGACGACCTGGTCTTTAAATTTAAAAGAGCAAACAAGAATAAGGATTTATATAATGCAGTACTGCTCACCGCCCCCCAAGTGTGGCGTACAATCACCGAGGCGGTCAAGGTCAACCTGGATCACCAGAGAGTTCACGCCGAGAATTACGTGCCTCTACTGCAGTGCTTTAAGTGCATGCAGTACGGGCACACCAAGGCACGATGCAGCCAGGCGACTGAAATTTGCTCCCACTGTGCTGACCCTGGACACAGCTTCCAATCTTGCCCCGACAAAAAGAAACCCGAGAACGCTTGCTGCTATAACTGTGTGCAGCACTCAAAATCAACCAACAACAAAGTCAACACTAAACATAGTGCCACTTCATCTCTATGCCCTCGACAGCACCTAATGACTCAGAAAATAATATCTCGCACAGACTATGGCCAGTAGATTCACTCAGAGATCAAACCAATCACCCAATATTTATCCATTTACCTGCACTCAAATTAACCTGAATCACAGTCGTAACGCTCTTCACGAGCTTACAAAACACCTTGCTGACACTGAAACTAATATCGCATTTGTCACAGAACCATACACATCAAACCAAAACACCTTAAATCCTATACCCGGTTACACAGTACATCAATTTGGCACCACCACTGTTAAATCTGCCATTCTTATTAAGGACAAAACGTTCAGCTCCGTGGGAATTTCAGCTCACTCCGACCAAAACATTTGTACTGTACAGATCAGGAACAGATCAGGCCTCAAAGTACACCTCATATCCGTTTACCTTACCCCTGATACCGATAATGACAATGTTCTTGGCAAACTCACCAACCTCCTTCGCCTGATATCGGGATCCCCATACATACTGTGCGGGGATTTTAATGGATGGCACACATCTTGGGGCTCTTCTGAAAACAATAGACGTGGAAACGTCATATATGATTTAATAACGCTTCATGATCTTCATATTTGTAATGTCGGGAACACGCCTACTTTTGAAACCGTCACACATGGACGCGTTAGAAAATCCATAATTGACCTCACACTAAATAGCGATCCCGATCGGCTTACTGTCACTGATTGGAAGGTCGACCTAACCATCTCCCCGTCTAGCGACCATAACGCTATAACTTTTAAACTCTCGCTTGGCCCCATTGTCCCTACAAAAAACTTAAAGATGTCCACATATCGCTATAACACCACCCATGTTAAGTGGGATGAGATACGACAGCGTTTCACTGAAACAATGCGGGAAAACCTTCCGCCCACACCTGACTTTCAAACCATGGATACTAACCAGCTAAACCAATATGCGGAAAATTTCACCAAGGCGGCTCAAACTGCCTGCGATAAGCTACTTCCCCGATCCGCCGGCCCACCTCGGCGAGCCCCTTGGTGGAACAACGAACTGGAGGAAATGAAACGTGCAGTCATTCGAAACCATCACCAGCTCAGCAAGGCGGTCCGCCGCAACCTACCACTAGGCGACCTGATCTCGGAACGTGACAGACTCAAGCATGTATACTCCACGGCCTTCTGTGCGGCCTCTACGGAACACTTCCGTGAGTTCTGTGGCCGCCAGAAGAAGGAGGATGTCTGGTCTGTTACGAACCGGATCATCAAGACACGACCACTTGCTCAGGCACCAGCTACGCTGCTTCTTGATGATGGCACATACACACAGGGGAGTGCTGACACGGCTAAAGCACTCATAAACCGTTTTTACCCGGATGACACTGCCGATCAGACCGAAGCCCAAGTCAACCTACGCGCGGACATGAGGCGACCCATCCTTACTTCTACAGAACCCCCGTTCACCTATAAAGAGGTCATAACCAGCCTTCAAGGAATGAACCACAAACGCGCGCCCGGGCTGGATCATCTGACAGCCGACATCTGCCTTCGGGTCGCCTTGTGGTTCCCGGACGAAATGACAGGAATCATTAACTGCTGCCATCGACTGGAATTCTTTCCGAAGAGTTGGAAATTTGCCACAGCAAAAATAATTCCCAAACCCAACCGATCAGATTACAGCCGGCTCAACAGCTTTCGCCCCATAGGACTAATAAACGTCTTCGGCAAACTGCTAGAACGTTTAGTAGCCAACCGCCTTACTTACCACATAAACAAATCTGGCCATAACACACCCAACCAGTTCGGCTTTAAAACACAACGTTCCACGGTACTTGCCATAAATACAGCGTTACAGATTGTTAACAGTGCCAAGTCTAACGGTGAACAGGTAGTCGGTGTCTCCCTCGATATTCAGGCTGCATTTGACCGGGCTTGGTGGCCGGCTATATTCAAAAGACTTAGAGACATCGGCTGCCCCAGCAACCTGTATCGGATTCTCCTCAACTACGTCGAAGACAGGGAAGTCATCATCAACTTTGCTGACCGAAAGGTCAGTAAGTTCACTTCCAGGGGGTGCGTCCAAGGATCTGTCATCGGCCCTATGTTATGGAACCTTGTCTTGGACGAGCTGCTTCTGATGCCGATGCCAGATGGATGTCATCTCCAAGCATACGCGGACGACGTCTTACTGATAGCCCATGCGAAATCAGCCACACAACTCGAGCACACTGTTAACCAAACTCTAGACCGTATTACCAGTTGGGGAGAAGGAGTAAAGCTGGAATTCGGCCCGGAAAAAACGCAGGCTATTGCTTTCACAGCCCGTGCCGCTCACTGTAAGATAGTGGTACAAACCAAACCAATCCCATTTGTAAACCAAATCAAGTACCTAGGCATAGTAATAGACAGACGTCTCACATTTATTCAACATGTCGATTCGACTATTGAAAAAGCCAAAAAGCTTTTTAATAAGCTCACCTTATTCATACGACCCACATGGGGAGTAAGCCCGGAAAACGTGCGTATCATCTACACACATGTAATAGAGCCAATAATCTGTTATGGCGCTGGCATCTGGGCCAGCGCTGTACAATACCAATACGTCACACAACGACTTCTGTCACTTCAACGACTATTCGCGATCCGGATCGTTCAAGGCTTCCGCACATTGAGCACAGCAGCTTCCATCTCACTGGCTCAGCTCACCCCTTTGCCTGCCAAGGTGGCGGCGGTTGGTGACGTTGAGACCTCTAAGCTGCTTGGCGTATCATCTTTCCTGCCTAGCGATATCCCCTTGGAAACACTCACTCCACCAGAAGAGCTGCTTCACCCCGCCGAGCGCAGAGGGATTGAATTCACTGAGGTTTCCTCCCCCTCTGAACTTGATGAAGTCTGTGAAGGTAGCTCCCACAATATCTTTACCGATGGCAGTCGGCACGACGAAAGAGTCGGAGCTGCCTTCGTGGTACTTGAATCCACTGAAGAAAGAGCAGTAGTCAAGAAGTTCAAACTTCATGACTGCTGCTCAGTCTTTCAAGCCGAAATGCTTGCTATACAAAAAGCCTGTGAGTATATAGTGCTCAAGCGACTACCCCGAACTATCATATGCTCAGATAGTAAATCGTCACTCCTTGAGTTGAAAAATCCGAACTCGCACAATTCCTTTGCAGCCAACATTCATCAATGCCTGCATTCAGCCCGAACATCTGGGCTTTCCGTTGAGTTCGCGTGGGTCAAGGCTCACACTGGACTCAGCGGCAATGAACTAGCCGATGCAGCTGCAAAGGACGCTGCTAATTTAAAGAAAACGCCAGACCATCTGGCTATACCGATAAGCCATATAAAACTGCACAATAAGCTTAAATGTCGCCAGGCAGCCGAGGATCTATATATGAAACCCGACTCCTGCGTGCACACAAAAACTCTTTTGCCGACATATAAAGATCTCCAAGAATTTCTTGCAATTATTCCCCCCCGATTCGTCGTCACTCAAATCCTGACAAACCACGGTTTCCATAAGGCATATTTACACCGTTTTAAGATCGCAGAGGATGACAAATGCCCATGCGACAAAATCTCAACACAAACAATAGATCACTTATTAAAACAATGCCCTCGGTTCCATAATAAAAGACTAGATCACACCATCAGCTCTAACAATTTCAACATCGAACCCTTTGTCCTCACCGATATCATAAAGAAAGAAGGCACGACACAAACTTTCTGCGCTCTCCTAGCAAACATTGTTGGAGAGCTCAAAAATTTTAACAAAACATAAACGTCACTCCACATATAACATCTTACATCCAATAAAACCAACAACCTTATTCGCAGAGTAGCTCAATAGCTCTGCAATATGGTTGAACAAACTGTTCACTTTTCGAAAAAAAAAAAAAAAAAAAAAAAACCTAACCTAACCTAACCTAACCTAACCTAACCTAACCTAACCTAACCTAACCTAACCTAACCTAACCTAACCTAACCTAACCTAACCTAACCTAACCTAACCTAACCTAACCTAACCTAACCTAACCTAACCTAACCTAACCTAACCTAACCTAACCTAACCTAACCTAACCTAACCTAACCTAACCTAACCGGGAACAGGGTGGGATACCTCCTCGTGGTGTTACCTGGGCAACGTCCGTGCGCCCGGAGCGTGCGGGCGGCTGAATTCCCACCAGCGCGGCGACGCCCGCCCATAGGCGCCTAAGGCGACTAGCGGGCCCGCCGGGCGACCCGTAATCCCTCAATGGAGAGGGGGCGGGGACCTTTGGGTCACGACAGGAAAAGTCTATAAAACCACGGAGGATGAAGGCGGGGCAGCTGCGCCCGGAAGCAGAGGAGATCATCATGGATATCGAGCTGAATAATAATTATCCTCAGGCCGGTAATGCCAGCAAGACTGGACAATCCGGATCCGCCCTTTTAAGGGCCGAAACGTCCCGTGTATCTGGGGGGGACCTCTGTTCGCTTGGTGTCTATGACACACCGTCGCCACCGGACGCGTCCGAGGTGTCAGTAGGAGTTCGGGATGAGGTCTGCAAGGGCCAAGACTCCCCTAACTGCGGGAGTTCCGCGACGAAGACGGCTGAGCTGTCTTACGAAACCCAGCTTTTCAAAAAGATGTTCGGCAGTCCAACGCTGACTTCTGCTGCCATCGCTGCCACAACACCTGCAGCCAAGCTGGTGATAAACGTCACTGAGTCCAGTGACGATGAGTCCAACAGTGGGAATGAGTATTGCTCGTTCGAATGTGCTAATGACGAGCCCAACTCACTGTTCAACCACCTGGACGAAGAACTCGAGGCTATCCAGGCTATCCAGGATACTGGTTATAGCCTGCGCTCGCGCAATGTCACCCGCGCACCAACACTCAAACGTGAGAGGAACGCCGGCTCCAAGGCACAACACCGAAAGAGTCAGGCAAAATTTGACAACAAAAAGGCTACGAAAGTTCCGTCAGAACCAAAGCCCGACACCTCTGCTAGCCCAGAGAGGAGCTCTGACGTCGACGATATTCCTTTAGCCCAATTGTTCTTGTCGGCAGCTGATCTGGCCGCAGCGATTCTTGTCGAGACGCAGCGTATCATCGATGTTGCCGACGAGCTCCCAAAGGAAGTGACAAATCATCAGTATGACGGTATAAGATATGCAGCCAGTGAAATAAGTGGACTTACAGAAAAGCTGTTGCACTTCAAACGCCCTGAAGATCTGGGCACCCATACTGATGACGATCGACGGCGGCTTGAGTCGGAGGTACAAACCCTTCGAGCTCGAGTATCTATACTGGAAAAGAAGTCCGTCACTTACAATCAAGTGATGGAAATGAGGAATCAGAATGAAGATAAGCTCGAGGCTGAGGTAGAGAAGCTCCGAGCTGAGAACAACAAGCTTGCACACGAACTTGCCTCGTTACGAGTAGCTTTAACTGACCCGTCCGCAAAGAAAGTCAGACTCCCTCATTGTACCTCTACCCTCGGAATCCAAACTGACGAAGAAGACTTTGGGCAATATGCAGAGGCCTCGCCTGCAGAATTTGGCGAACTGCGGCTCAAAGCCATAGCAAGTTCAATTACGCGTCAAATGAAGGAGGCACTTGATGCAAAATTAGCAGGTCTGGAAGATCTTCTCCTCCCTGCTTTGAGTGACGGTACCCGAAACCGGATTGCCAAAAGCAAAATCGCCATGCCGGAACCTGTGGCTGGCTCCAAAAAGACTTTGGCATCCCGGAAGGATAAAGGCAAGAAAGCCGATCAAGTTTCCGGGAAAAGACCCACCCCATCAGCACAGCCTCCGGCCAACTCCAATTTAGCGGCTCCTCTTCCCACAAACACCTGGGTCGAGGTTGTTAAGAAGGGTAAGCGTGGTAAAGGGAAGGACAAGTCTGTTCTGGCCCCAACCACGAAGCCCAAACCACCAAACAAATCCGCCCAACCAAAGGAGAACCAAGTGAAGCCTGTAACTCCAGCTAAGCCTAAGAAGCCCAAGAAGCCCAGGCTGCGGCAGCCGAAAACGGCAGCCGTGGTGCTGGAACTCACAAAGAAGGGCAAGGATCAGGGCCTTAACATAGCAGAATTGCTTAAAGACGCCAAGGCCCAAATCAACCCTGCAGACCTAGGGGTGGAAGACTGCATTACCATCCGGCCGTCACTCGCCACTGGGAACCGCGTCATTGAGATAGCGGCACTCAAGGGCGAAGAACTAACTGCGGCAAATGCGAAGGCTGATGCTCTTGCAACCGCACTTGAAGCTGTTCTCCCACCAGGAGCAGTCAAAATGACCCGACCCATCAAAACTGCTGACCTGCGGATTGTGGGTTTTGAGGACACTACGACCACTGTGGAAGTCACCGAAGCCATCTCCAAGGCTGCTGACTGCGCATTAGCCCATATTAAGGTGGGCCGCATCGGGCTTAACAATCGAGGAGGCGGTTCTACCGTCGTCACCGTCCCGATCGCAGCAGCCAAAGCGCTGGCTAAAGCCACGCGACTGAGAATCGGCTGGGTCTCGGCTAAAGTAACGCTGCTGAAGCCGAGACCCTTGAGATGTTACCGATGTTTTGGTACTGGGCATGGCCGGGCACTCTGTAAGTCCAAGGAGGACCACAGCGAGGACTGCCTGCGCTGTGGAGAGCCCGGTCACAAAGCCAACACATGTAAGGCCGCGCCAAAATGCGCGCTTTGCGCAAAGGCCGGTCAACCTGCGGCACATCGACTCGGGGCAGGCAACTGCTCTCAGGCAAATACTCGCCGCCGAGGAAGACCCCCGGAAGCCAAAGCCGCGCCTCCGCGTGAAAGCTCCGTGGAACAGGGCAATGCGGTCGCCAAGCCCATTGGCCGCTCGCAAACGGCCGCAGCCCCTAAGTCGAACGCAGTCACATTGCGATTTCCGGTGACCCCGACGGGGACCCCAACGCGTGAGCCAAGAAAGGCACCGTGAGTGACAGACAATTCTGTCCATGAGCGAGGCAAATAACAAATGCCAATAAGCTAGTCGGTCAGCAGTCTCCCCGGGAGTAATTCGAAAGCACTGGGAAGCACAGCGTAGCCACTATGCTTCTTTTCAAAAAAAAAAAAAAAAAAACCTAACCTAACCTAACCTAACCTAACCTAACCTAACCTAACCTAACCTAACCTAACCTAACCTAACCTAACCTAACCTAACCTAACCTAACCTAACCTAACCTAACCTAACCTAACCTAACCTAACCAACTCAAAATACCTACTTGGAACCTCCTCACATACACTTTTGGGCACTCGTTCGCTTCCTATTGTTAGTCTCCGTCACATTTACGCTATAAAGCAGTCAAAATATCTAGTTTTCTTTAGTTATCGCCTTTTACGTAGTTTTAATAAATTTGTAGTAAATCTCCATACTAAAAATTCAACTTTGTAAATTTTGCTCCGATTTTAATTTTTTCTTCAGTCAGTATTACGTATTAGAGCTATATAAGTATAGCGCCGTCGTCTTCAACGCACTAATACCAGTTTGTAAATTTATTTTAGTTAAAAATAGTTAGAAAAGTCACATTTTAGCGTCCTCTTTAAAATTTTTGTACGACCACCCTGTATTATTCTTACGCCGTTGGGTGCGTCTCGTTGCCACCTATCCGTAGACACCTCATTTGTCCGTCTACGACACCGGGAACCGCAAAAGTTTGCCAGTTTTCCCTCACGAATTCGCAGTACCGAGGTATAGTGGTGAAGCTCTGTTCACATACAAAGTAACTCAAAATACCTACTTGGAACCTCCTCACATACACTTTTGGGCACTCGTTCGCTTCCTATTGTTAGTCTCCGTCACATTTACGCTATAAAGCAGTCAAAATATCTAGTTTTCTTTAGTTATCGCCTTTTACGTAGTTTTAATAAATTTGTAGTAAATCTCCATACTAAAAATTCAACTTTGTAAATTTTGCTCCGATTTTAATTTTTTCTTCAGTCAGTATTACGTATTAGAGCTATATAAGTATAGCGCCGTCGTCTTCAACGCACTAATACCAGTTTGTAAATTTATTTTAGTTAAAAATAGTTAGAAAAGTCACATTTTAGCGTCCTCTTTAAAATTTTTGTACGACCACCCTGTATTATTCTTACGCCGTTGGGTGCGTCTCGTTGCCACCTATCCGTAGACACCTCATTTGTCCGTCTACGACACCGGGAACCGCAAAAGTTTGCCCGCCCACCCTCCCTTATCGCATTTACTACGAAGACTTTGTCGATTTGGTCGAAAAACTTCATTTCCTAAAATGGCTTCCGACGATGAAGGGGGGTTTTTCTCACCTGTTTACGGAACCCCGACACCATCCGTCACAGGGGAATCGCCTCAGACTGATCCTCCTGCAGAGAACCCCACAGTTAAGGAAATTCTCGACCTTCTTGTCTCTATTGATGCTGCGGTCAACGAGTGCGGCAACATTAAGAGAGACAAAAAGGCCATCATACTGGCAAATACTAAAAGGATTGGGAGCATAATCCAATCCGACTCCAATGCTGCCCCTAAACCCTCGTATGACCACTCCGCCACAGTAGAGGCTGTCCGCCAGACCATCAGGCAGACAGTCAGAGAGGAAATGGCGAAACTGCCAGCACCTACTGCAGCTTGCCGTCATCCTCAAACCTCATTTGCAGACATTGTGCGCACGCAACGCATTGAGAAAAAGGCGCCACCTGCTACTACCCTTAAAACCAAACCGGCGATAATAGTATCGTCCAAGAAAAACGTCTTGAGCCCCGCTGAAACTCTTAAGAGCTTTAAAAGCAACGTATCCTTCCGAGATACCAACTTTGCACCCGCTGGTGTGAAGTTCGTATCAAATAACAAAATAAGAGTCGAATTTGATTCACTCGAACACCGAGAGCAGACACTCCGCAAAATCAACAGCAAGCCTAACTGCCCGGTTCAGGCTGAGGCATCAAAGTCTCTTAGCCCGATGGTCATCCTTAAGGGCATACCATCCGATGTACCGGCTGAAGACTTGGCAGACATCTTGAAAGGGCAAAACGAGTGTCTGCGTAACACAGCGGAGGGCAAAGACGAGCTCGTCTACAAATTCAAACGAAACAACCGGAACAAATCACTGTACAATGCCGTCTTTTTGACATCGCCCAAAGTATGGCAAGCCATCACGGCGACAGTTAAACTGAACCTAGACCATCAGCGTGTCCACGCGGAAAATTACGTGCCCTTATTACAATGTTTTAAATGTCTACAATTCGGACATACTAAAGCGAGATGCACGCAAGAAACAGGCATTTGCTCTTTCTGTGCCACTTCTGGGCATGATTTCCAATCGTGTCCGAATAAGAAAAATCCTGAAAAAACCCAATGTTATAACTGCATTCAGCATAACAAAAACACAAACGGTAAATCAAATACAAAACACAGTGCTACATCCAAGAATTGTGCTCGAGTTCTCCTAATGTCTCAGAAAATTCAAAGCCGTACGGACTACGGCCAATATGCCAAGTAGATCAACACCTAGAAATTCTCCGTCTTCTCAACCAATTTTAAACTGCACTCAAGTTAATTTAGGCCGTGGAAGGAATGCCTTCCATGAGCTACAGATCCATTTAAATAACAATAGCATCGACATAGCATTTATTAATGAACCCTACATTTCAAACATAAACATGATTAAATCCATACCTGGTTACTCTGTACACCAATTTTGCGTAAATTCACAACCCGTTAAATCCGCTATCGCCGTTAAAGAAAAGTCCTTCTCAACATTAGGTATGTCTGAATTTTCTGATCCGAACCTTGCCATTGTACAAATCAGGGACCGTTCCGGTCGAAAAATTTATCTGGTCGCTGTCTATGTGGAGCCCCGCAATGACTGCAACAACACCCTGAGGAAACTCGAACTGTTCCTGCAAAGGACAGCTGGAGCCACCCACCTCATTTGCGGGGACTTCAATGGGCATCATCAGGCCTGGGGATCCCCATCTAATAATCATAGAGGCAACACAGTATTTGACTTCATATTGGCCAACAATCTATCTGTCTGCAATGTTGGAAATATCCCAACATTTGCAGCTGTAACTCATGGTCAACTTAGAACCTCAATAATAGACATCACTCTTGCCAGTAACCTGAATAGTATCACCGTCTCTGACTGGACTGTAGATCCCACCATCTGCACATCTACGGAACACAGAGCTATTTCATTCTGTCTGTCACTCGGCCCTTACAGGCCCACTTACAAACAAAAACTAAGTACTTTCAAGTACAACACCTCTCACACCAAGTGGGAAGAAATTAGTGAACCCTTTAGCGCTGAAATACGTAGAAATCTGCCCACGGATGTTGACTTCGAACAGATAAACGTAGACCAACTCAACAGTTACACTGACAACTTATCCTCAGCCATACAGATCGCTTGTGATAAGATCTTACCAAAGGCATCTGGCCCACCACGACGTGCTCCGTGGTGGAACGATGAACTCGCTGCCCTCAAGCGATCGGTGATTCAGTCTCACCACAGACTCAGTAGAGCGGCTCGCCGTAACCGGCCCTTGGACGAACTTATAGCTGAACGTGACAGACTCAGACGTCAATACTCTGATGCCTTCTGCGCCGCATCTTCGGAGCACTTCCGAAATTTCTGCGGCAGGCAAAAGAAGGAAGACGTCTGGTCTGTCACGAACAGAATAATCAAAACCCGTCCCATGACTCATCCACCAGCCACATTACAGCTCGAAAATGGCACGTATACGACCGACTCTTCGGACACTGCTCGGGCGCTCCTCCATCAGTTCTTCCCTAATGATACCCCAGACCTTACACCCGACCAAACCAGGACTCGAACCGAGATGCATCTCCCATTAAATACCCAAGACGAACCACCATTCAATTACAATGAGATTATCGAAGGACTGAAGGGGATGAACCATAAGAGGGCGCCCGGACTGGACCACTTGACGGCTGACATATGTCTCCAGGTCGCACTCTTGTTCCCTCAGGAGATCTGTGGACTCATGAACGCCTGTTTGAGACTCAGATTCTTTCCCAAAAATTGGAAGACCGCCACCGCCAAAATTATTCCGAAGCCCGGCAAAGCAGACTATACCACCTTGTCAAGCTTTCGGCCCATTGGACTTCTGAACGTATTTGGCAAACTCCTCGAACGACTCATCACCAATAGACTCACACATCATCTAAATGTTTCAGGCCATCAATGCTCCAATCAATTTGGATTTAAAACACAAAAATCGACAGTCATCGCAATCAATAGTGCTCTCAACATCATAAACCAAGCTAAGTCCAGAGGGGAACAGGTAGTTGGCGTCTCCCTCGATATAAAAGCAGCATTTGACCGCGCTTGGTGGCCGGCTATATTTGGACGATTAAGAGACGCTAACTGCCCCCAAAACATGTACCAGCTCCTCTTAAGCTATGTTGAAGACCGGGAGATACTCATACAGTTCGCTGATAGCAAAGTATCGAAATTCATGTCCCGTGGCTGTGTACAGGGCTCCGTAATTGGTCCTACTTTATGGAACCTGATCCTCGAACAGCTTTTACTTATGCCTATGCCTGACGGGTGTCACCTTCAGGCATACGCGGACGACATTTTGCTCATCTGTCACACCAAAACAATCCCTGAATTAGAAAGCATCACAAACCAGACACTAGAACGGATCTCCAATTGGGGCGAGGGAGTCAAATTGGAGTTCGGACCATTAAAAACACAAATAATTGCATTCACACCTAAAGCCAGTAAAAGTAAAATCCGCATGAACAATCAAATTCTTAAATTCTCAAGCCACATCAAATATCTTGGTATCATCATAGATGACAAACTTCGCTTTATTAAACATGTCGACCACATTATAGAAAAAGTAAAACTGCTTCACAACAAACTTTCCATTTTCATTCGTCCGACGTGGGGCATCAGTCCCGAGAATGTTCGGATAATATACCAGCACGTCATCGAGCCAATCGTCTGTTACGGTGCAGGAATTTGGTTCCCTGCACTACAGCATAAATACATTCACCAAAGGCTCCTATCCTTACAAAGGTTCTTCGCCATCAAGGCCATTCAAGGCTTTCGTACTGTAAGCACCGCTGCCTCGATAACACTAGCCCAGTTTACGCCTCTTCCTGATAAGGTGGCAGCTATAGCCGATATAGAAACATCAAAGCTCCTGGGCACTTCGTCGTTTTTGCCGGATGATGTCCCGATCGAGACACCCTGTCCACCGTCCGAGCTCCTTCACCCCTCCGAAAGAATAGGCATCGAGTTTGCGGAGATTGCCTCTGCCACAGAACTCTCTCGGAGGACAGCCAACAACTCCTGGCACATTTACACGGACGGCAGCAGGCACGATGATAGGGTTGGTGCTGCATTCATTGTCTTCGACTCTGCTGGTCAGCGGGGGGCAGTCGTGAAGCTAAAACTTCACGACTGCTGCTCTGTTTTTCAGGCGGAGCTCTTTGCTATTAAGAGGGCGTGTGACTACATAATTCAACACAATACTACACCTGTTACCATCCTCTCCGACTGCAGATCTGGATTACAAGAACTACAGAACTGTAATACAAACAATCGTCTCGCCGTAAGCATACACAAACTACTTCGCCAAGCCCGAACATCCGGACTATCCATCGAGTTCGCGTGGGTCAAGGCCCACGTCGGACTCGAAGGAAACGAAGCCGCCGACATGGCGGCAAAGCACGCAGCGTCGCTGCACAAATCCCCGGACTTTCTCTACATCCCTGTGAGCCATATCAAGCTGCGCAATAAGCAAAAATGCATCGAAGCGGCAGAAGGTCTCTACACTGATCCCAATAAATGCGTTTACACTCGAACAATCCTCCCTGACTTTAATTCAATGTCAGAATATTTATCAAAAATCAAGCCTACCTTTGCTATCACACAATTGCTTACAAACCACGGCTATCACAGGGAATATCTCACTCGCTTCCGAATTGTCACAGTGGACACCTGCCCCTGTGACAACAACACAATCCAGTCATGGAAGCATCTTCTGGAAAACTGCCCCCGATTTGGAATCAAACGCCACGACCACGTCTCCACCTGTAACTTACTAAATATCAATCCCTTCAATTTATCCGAAATCATAACGAAAGAAACATCTATAAATACATTCCATAACTTCATAACGCACATCGTGCAAAACCTTAAAGACTTCAATAAACAGTCTAACACAATTCCCTAAAAGTCTTACTTAACTCCACTAAAATGAACACACTGTTGTGTTCGCGAGAGTAACCCATTCGCTCCGCGAGCTCAACATAATATTGTTGAATTCTATTTAAAAAAAAAAAAAAAAAACCTAACCTAACCTAACCTAACCTAACCTAACCTAACCTAACCTAACCTAACCTAACCTAACCTAACCTAACCTAACCTAACCTAACCTAACCTAACCTTTTTTTTTTTTTTTTTTTTTTTTTTTTTTTTATTTTTTTTTTTTTTTTTTTTTTTACGTCTGGAAAATGCTGTTCCGCATACCCGTCGGCCGCGGGGGCAGCCGAGGGTTATGTGGGACTCCGGCTCTCACAGTGAGAGCCGCATACCCACTAAAAACCAGACGGTGTCCTCCGGTGCCATTAAGTGAGTTGGAACTGCGGGTTATCGCCCCAGGCAAGCCCTGGGCATTCGTCCGCAGTTCCACCTCTGGCTGTGGCTCGCTTGACAGCGAGCGCCACCCGGCTTCAGGGGGGAAGGTGGTCTCCCCCCCGGTCTCCAGCAAACGGTGCGCGGAACACGCGCAGCACCGCCGCAGGGCCTCTTTTAGCGGACGGCCGACACCCCCGTGTCGGTCGCCCGAGGCCCATCAAGGAGGGGCATATGAAGGCCGTAAAGCCTTCTGCGGTGCCCATGGCGTCGGCGGCGGATCATTGGGGCGTCAGCCAAAGCCTCTCGCTCCCTCTCCGCCGCTTCCTTCTGTGAGATGACGTCCTCACAGAAGGTGAGCACCGCTTGCCACGCCTCCTCGCTCTCAACCATGCGGGCTATGACCGCCCTCAGGGAGAGGTCTTGCCCGATCGCCGCAACTAGGACGCCGCGCTCCCTCGCCCAGGCCGGGCATGTCCCGAGGGTGTGTTGCGCGGTGTCTTCGTCGTTAGGGCAGTGGTGGCACATAGGTGACACTTCTCGGCCGATCCGGCAGAGATAGTCACCAAAGCAACCATGGCTCGACAATATTTGGGTCGCTCTGTAGGAAAGGCGACCGTGCCTTCGGTGCACCCATTCTGTTAAGACCGGGCATATGGCCAAAACAGTGCGTCTGCCCGCTGTGCCGTTGGCCAGCCGGCGCTGCCAGCTCTCGAGGGCTAGCGCGTCAAGCCTTTCACGCTCCGCCTCAACCTCTCTAGGTGCGGGGCGCCGATCCTGGGCCCTTTGGTCTCCTCGCCACTGGTAGACTGCGGCGAGGACCACGGCATCGAGGTCCCAGGGCTTGGTTCCCGCCAAAAGAAGGGCCGCGTAACCTAACCTAACCTAACCTAACCTAACCTAACCTAACCTAACCTAACCTAACCTAACCTAACCTAACCTAACCTAACCTAACCTAACCTAACCTAACCTAACCTAACCTAACCTTTTTTTTTTTTTTTTTTTTTTTTGTATCGCAGGAAAAATGCATCGCATACCTACCGCCGCGGGGGCAGCGATAGGTTATGTTGGACTTCCTCGTAAACGAGGACACCAACTAAAAAACCTGCGGTGTACCACACTAACGTATGAAGGCGATGCATGGGCACCCGTGTTCTGGAGAGCTATCCATGCATCGCCCACGTACGGCTACTATGCCGGGCCTCAGGCATAGGGTTTGGGTGATCCTGTACACGACGGATCACCCCCCGCTCGCAGGCTGTGCAATGTGAGTTCGGGGCCCCCGCCCCGTGCTCACTAGCCCGCTAGAGAGGGGAAGTTAAGTACAGCGTAGCGCCGTCTCCTCCTCCCCCCTCTTCGTCTGCGGATCGGGTCAGCGTGAGGGTCTTCCTCCCTGACCCGCTCCGCGGCCTCCTTTTGCGACATCACGTCCTCGCAAAAGGAGGCCACTGCCCCCCAAGCCACCTCGCTGCTCAGCATGGCTCTTACCATACTGGGAAGCGAGAGGTCCCCTCCGACCACTGAGGTCAGAGCGCGGCGCTGCTGGACCCATGCTGAGCACTCCCGAAGGGTGTGATCAGCTGTGTCCTCCGCGGCACCGCATTCGTGGCACTCAGTGGTCCGCTCCCTACCCGCCACATGGCACAGGTACCAACCAAAGGCACCATGCCCGGTTAGGATCTGCACCATGCGGTAGGTAAGGGAGCCATGACGACGTGCAATCCAGTCGCCAAGGACCGGGCGAAGGGCACCAATGGTGCGATTCGCCGGGCCCCCATAGCGACCGGATTCCAACCTGCGAGACCAAGCTCGCACCAGGTGCTCGTGAGAGCGGGTCCTGAGGCGAGCAGTCTCCTCCAGTGACGGTCTTTCGCCCTCCAGCCTTTGTTCACGCCGCCACTCGTACAGTGTGGCGAGAACACCTGCCTCTAGGTCCCACGGGGGCATCCCCGCGAGGGCTAAGGCCACGTCATGCGCTACGGTGCGGTAGGCTCTGATGGCCCGCAGCGCGATCATGCGCTGTGGCCTTTGGAGTAGAGCCCTCGCCTCCCCGTTGAGTGGGTACCATACCGGGGCCCCGTATAGGGCCATGCTCTTAAGCACCCCAGCGTACAGCTTGCGACAGCTGACGCTGGGGCCCCCAACGTTAGGCAAGAGTCTGCCTAGGGCCGCCGCTGTGTTGACGAGGCGGGGTTTCAACCGCTGAAAATGAGCGGCGAACGACCATCTACCGTCAAGAGTGATGCCCAGATATTTCATCTGGGCCCCAATCCTGACGGTAACTCCCTCCACAGTGATGTGGGCGCCCGGCGGTGGGCCCTGGCGAGGACCATGAAATACGATGGCCTCCGTCTTGCTGAGGGCAACCACAAGGCCCAGGCGTCGGGCAGCATCGATCACTGCCGATACGGCTGCCTCTCCGCGGCGACACAGCTCGCCAAGGCTCCCCCCCTGAGCCACGACGAGAGTGTCGTCTGCGTAACAGAGTACACGGGTGCGGGGAAGAGGCCGGTTCCGGAGGACGAAATCAAACCCGATGTTCCACAGAGTCGGTCCTAAGACCGATCCCTGCGGGACACCGCATCGTATCCCCCTCCGCTCCAGCATCCCCCCCCCAACCGTGTACACTATCTCCCTCCCGTGGAGATAGTCCTCCAACAGCCTCACCAAGTAGAGAGGCACTCCATGGAACCGGAGCGCCTCTATGATGGTCGAGAATGGGAGGCTGTTGAAGGCGTTCTCTATATCCACTGACACCGCCAGCACCCTGTCTCCTGCAGTGACCGCCTCCTGAGCGTATGCCTTTAGTTCTCCGATCGCGTCGCTTGTCGACCGCCCGGCTCTAAACCCGAACTGGGCAGGCGACAAGTCAGGGCCGACGTTACGGAGATGCTCGATGAGGCGGGACGCTATGATCTTTTCACACAGCTTCCCAGCCTCATCGAGCAGGACTATCGGCCGATAAGACGACGGGGAGTCCGGCGCTTTGCCTTCCTTTGGGATAAGGCAGAGCCTTCCCTCCTTCCACGGCTTCGGGAACCTTCCGGACCTGAGACACAGGTTGAAGGTCTCCCGAAGCCGGCCCTCCAGGTGTTCGAGGGCTATTCTGAGGACACGTCCCGGGACGCCGTCGGGGCCAGGGGCCGTGTTTTTCCCTTTCAGCCGCTCCGCAGCCATCTCCATCTCCTCGTCGGAGACCATGGGGATAGAGGATGCCGCGGGCGGCCGGGTCGGACGAAACGTCGGGGGAGTATGAGGTCCACGGTCCGGGAACAAGTACCCGAGGACGCGCTCGCAGAAGGGGGGGTCGAGCACTTCCGTGATGGGGGCGGTCATCGTGCGGAGTTTATTCCGCACGGCTATGTACGGGCGCCCCCATGGGTCCCTGTCCAGGTCCTCCAGGGCCTCGGATCTCGCCTGCTCCTTCGCGATTGCGATGGCCCGCTGAAAGGCCTTCTTGGCCACTTTGTGGGCAGCACGGTGGTGGGCCTCCTCTTCCAGTGTGTGATGCCGCCTGCGACAGCGAAGTAGAGCCCTTCGCGCAGCGTTACAGGCGGAGCGAAGAGCAGAAATCTCCTCGCTCCACCAGTAGACGCGTCTGCGATTGGGCTGGTGCCGTGCTCTTGGCATTGAGGCATCACACACTCTCGACATTGCCAATCGGAAGCGGACCGCAGCCTCGTCTACGCATTCCGATTCTTGGCCATAGGCCAGGTCCTCCACAAAGGCCGCATCTCTCGCCATCTCCCGGTCCAGGCGTGTCAAAGCCCATCTCGGAAGTAGGCGGTGGGAGACCGGCGCAGGTCTGTTGTTTTGGGCGGAGGAGGACTCAAAGCGGATGTATACGTGGTCCGATAGGGTCTCCTCCGCTCCCAGAACACGCCATTGGCCGATCCTGTGTGCAAGAGCGGGAGTGGCGAACGTGAGGTCCACCACAGATCCCCCCCGCTCCCGGACACAGGTGGGAGCGTTGCCCACGTTGAGCAGTGCCAGGCTGTGCTCGGCGATCCATTCCTCCAGAACGCCGCCCTGAGGATTGGGAAAGGGACTTCCCCAGGCTGGGGACTTGGCGTTAAGGTCGCCGAGCAGCAATATCTGCCGTGGTAGCAGTCTGCGGATTACCGGACTGAGGGCCTCGAGGTACGCCTCGAATTGGTAGAGGGGTCTGTTGGGGGAGAAATAGACTCCCACAACAGCAATCTCCCTCCATACCGCCGCGACGTATCCGGGCCCCCGTTCCAGCGTCCGCAGTGGGAAGGCTTGCGGGCCTGTGCGAGCCACGATGACCACATTTTGGTCGGCGGAGCCTGCCCAGTTGGGGTATCCCTCTGGGACGAAGTAGGGTTCCGCAGCGACCGCAACGTCTATGTTCCACGCCGCCAGATTCGCCAGGAACAAGTCCTGAGCCCTGGCGGCGTGATTAAGGTTCGCCTGGAGGAGGGAGAAGGAGGGCCCGCTAGACATTGGGTTGCCTCTCCTGTACTCTCTCTACCTCCTCCAGCCCATCCCGTGGAAGGGCTTCTGCGTCCATTGGCACTGGGGCGGCCGGGATCTGAGCAGCCGCCGGAATCGCCTTCCCTCTCGTAGCGGGTGGGCGGCAGGTTTTCCCGCCCATTATGTGCTCGGATGCTTTGCCCGCATCCGAGCACACCGCGCAGCGGAGTTTTTTGGCCCTGCACTCCGACGACTTGTGGTCAGGTTGCCCACACCTGTAGCACAAGTCGCTGCGACGCTTCGCCGAGGGGCACACCTGTCTGGTGTGCCCGAGCCCCATGCAGTTGTAGCACCGCAGGGGGCGTTTCTCTAGCAGCGTCACTTTTGCGGAGGACCAGCCGATGAGTAATCGGCCGGTCAACATGGTTTTGGCTGCAGCCACCGGGCAAGAGACGACGACAGCGCCCACGCCTCTGGGGCCGGGTCGGATGTCGCCGACCCTTATGTGCTCGAGGCTGCACTGGCCCCTCGCAGCAACTGCCGCCGCTATTTCTTCCCTGGTCACAGAGTCGTCGAGCTCTGTGACCCGGATGTCCGCTTTTTTGACTGGCCGGGCCACATCCGCCACTCCGGTCAGCACCGCCTTCAGTCGAAGTGCCAGTTGGTCGGCCTTCTCGCCGCTTTGGGGACCAGATATTTCCAGCATTCTGGCCCCCGTAGCGGTTCTGCTACAGCGTAGCCCCTCCAAGCCCAGACTCGGAAGGGATAAGACCTCTCGAGCCTTGGTGAGCGCCTCGTTGTATGTGACCCCCTTGTCCGCGGCGTCTGGCTGCAGTGATATTATCACTGCAGATGTGCGGGGGGGGGTGAGCGAGGCGGCTTTGGGCTGCCCTGGTTTGCTGCTGCTGGAGACACTAGGCCTCGTGGCTGCATTTAAGGGGGACGTCTTTTTCCCCTTCTTCTTCTTCTTCTTTTTGTGGGTCACAGGGACCCACTCTTCGGCTGCTGGCTGTGGCGCGGTCGAAAGAGCCGAGCTTGGTGGCTGCTGACTTGCCTCCGCTCGCGGTCGATCGGAGCCAGCGCCCGCGGCATTCGTGCTCGGGGGTCCCTTGTTCGCCGTCGCCTTAGGCTTTGGCTTCACAGTTTTTTGTGAGGCCACAGCGGCGGCGAAGGTTTTCGGGCCCCTAAGCTCGGCTGCCGCAGGGGCAGGTGCAGTGTTGAGCGCCTTCGGCGCTTTACTTTTTTTGAGTGATGGCCCAACAGCGCCGGAGGTGCTCGGCGCAGGGGCCCTTCTGTCGGCTGCCAAGGGTGGCCTTGGCGCAGGCAGGGGATTGAGGCGGTCCAGCCGCCCCTCGAGGCAAGCGAATCGACTATCTAGGCGAGAGTCGATAAGCGCCGCGATAGACGACAGGAGCGCCTCATTTTTGTGTATGTCCGTGGTGGCTGGGTTGGGTACGGAGTGAGCTGCTGCAGAAGAGGCAGTCCTCTCTGAGAACTCCCTGCGGAAGGATTTTACCTCCTCCTTGAGGTGGTTTATCTCCTCCCGCAGGATCCTGTTGGCCCTAGCCAGGTTCCGGCTCTCTTGGTCCATCGTCCTGGTCGTGATCTCGTTGACCAGGGAGGTGAGACCTTTGGTGGCTTCCTTGAGAGCCTTCACCATGCGCCCTTGGAGATTGCTCGACTTGGCCTTAACTGTGGCGACGGCGCCAATGCACTGGAGCGCCATCCGCTGCATTTCGGCCATGTCGAGTCTCGACATGTCGTCCGGGATCTCTGGGCATGCCAAGGCCTCCGAGGTTGAGGGTGGCGCGGGGATAGTGGGAGACTTAGTTCTCCGCTCTAGGAGGCGGTTGTACTCCTCCTCGCGCGCCTCTTCCTCGGCAGCCATGTACTGCCGGCGAGCATTGGTCGAGACAGAGAGTGAACCTCTGCTCGTGCCTCTGCTTCTTCCTCTTAGGGCAGAGCTGATCTTCCGGGACGGGGAGCCTTCGCTCTCCGACCCGGAAAACCCGCCCTGCGCAAACAATCCGCCTGGTGTGGCGCGGCGGGTTTCCGACCTCGCTGGGCGTCGTTTCCGGCTGCGCGAGCGGCCACGACTGCGCTCGCCCTCCGGCGCATCAGCAAAGGAACGGCTACTAGTGCCCGCATCCTCGTTGTTATCACGGGCCGGTTTTAACGGCGATCTGCTCGTTCCGGACCGTGTTCTCCTGCTCTCTGCCGAATTCATCCGCCTTGCGGGTTCAGCTGAACTAGTTTGAGCGCCTCGCGCTCGGGGTTTGGTCGAGAAATTTAATTTTAGGGAATCCATTTTTTATGTTTTCCTACCATGCGTCTTCATCCGGCGGGGTCTCCACCCTCCTAGGAGCCCACAATGGGGAGCCGCAGCCCAGAGCTGCCCGCCAGACATAGAGGGGATTCCACCCATCCTCTCAGAGTGGAACCGCCGAACGGGATCTTTGGCGCAGACGGTTAGGGCAAGGTTGGCACTAGTCGACCAAAACTAGCGCTTCACCGAGCCCGCCGCTGGCCCTGTCCCCCGAACCCCCCTCTAACCTAGGGCGAAGGTTAAGCCGTTCGCCCGCAGCCGATTGATCCTGGTGCGGCTACACCAGGACCGCCCGTGTTACCAGAATTAGGGGCCAAAGGAGTGTGTTGCCTGGGTGGTCTGCCACAGGCTCAACGCCCAGGATCCCCCTCTCCCGGGATTACGGGTCCCCGCACACGGCAATAACATGCGGCCTAGTTTGGGAAGGGAAACTAGGAGAAACCCCGCGAGACCGTTACTACGGCCCCAACCACGCGGGGTCCAACCGCAGACCCCGCCGCCTGTCCCTACGGGAGGGACACCCCTCTGGTAGTTTTAGAGAGGACTACTACCTCGCGACTCTGACCTCAGTGGACAGAGTCCCCGGCCCCTGGCTAGGGGTTACGGGTTGCCCGGCATCCCGCCAGCCGACAACGGCCGGCTATAGGCGGGTACCACCGCGCTGGCGTTTTTTATAGAGGTTTTCTCCTCGTGGTGCTGACGGAACAGGACCCCCGGTCCGCCCTAAAAAGGGCAGATTACGGTGTGCGTGGGTTTTTTATTGAGGTTTTCCTTCCTCGCGGTCCGGGAAAATACCCCGACGACTCCCGGCCTGCCCCGGAGGGCAGGTAACGGTATGCGTGGGTTTTTTTATTGAGGTGGTCCTTCCTCGCAGCCCGGGCAAATGCCCCGACGGCCCCCGGCCCCTCCGTTGGGGTAACGGGTTGCTCGGCGACCCGCCAGTCAGCGGCGGCTGACTAAAGGCGGGCACTGCCGCGCGTGGTAGTTTTTATAGAGGCTTCCGCCTCACGGCCCAGCTAAACTGGACCCCCGGTCCGCCCTGAAAAGAGCAGATTACGGTGTGCTTCGTGAACACATCCTTGCGCCGCTATGCTAGTCATAGCAGCACAAGGAGCGACACTGGCAGAGTTTAGCCGTCGGCTACCAATCCCCGAAGGAAATTGCTAACCGCCGTTGCCCGGGATGCACCAGGACAGGATGCTATTTCTTACATCCGATCGTAACCGGATGTAACCAATAACACCCCGTCGCTCTAGGAGGTGACTCCGCTGCATAACCCTTTTTTGTTATAGGGGGAAACTGCTCTGCAGTAAAAACCCCCGGGTCGCCTCTCGCGCAGATGGGCTGCGCTAGCCGTTGGAACGGCCGGCCGCTGGGCCCTAGTAACTGGGAGATGAATCTCGACCACTAGGGCCAGGGAGGGTCGGGCTGTCTGCCCCCGCGCCGACGGTCTCCATCGGCTCCTCCCTGCGGCTACTCCCCGTTCCTCGGCGCGAACGCGCCATTGGGGCTGTCGGGGGTGTGACTCGCGCAATCTTCGGTCGGGGACATTCTCTCGACGAACCGAGTCGATGGTCCGCCCTCCGACCAGCCGCCGCACAAAGGCAGCAGCGGTACGGGGCCACACAACCGGCGGCCTTGTGGCCGGGCTGGCCGCATCGGATGCAGACGTTGCTGCGATCTTCTGCGGCCTTGCAAATGGCCCGGCCGTGACTCTCGCCGAGGCATCTTGAGCATCTCAAGGCCCTCGGTGGCAGCAGCTGGACTCGGACGGAGATCCAGCCGACGCGCAACCTCTTCAATTTTGCCAAATTTTTGGCTGCCGCAACAGGGCACCGCACGACGACGGAACCGCCAAGCCTAGTCTCTCCAGGCCTGCCCACTCTGACATTGGCTGGTTCGCAGCCACCCTGTTCGGCTACAGCCTTTGCAATCTCCTCAGGAGTCGCGTCATCTCCAAGCCCCATGAGGCGTATGTCGGCACATTTGACCGGCCGCGTGACCTTGACAGCGTCTGGCGGGAAAGCCGAGATGAGCGCCGCCGCGAGGGTATCCGCCTTTTCACAGGCCTCCCCGGGCGGGCTGTCTTTGGTTGCCCTAACCTCAAACACTCGGTTTCCCGTCATTCTCGAAGCGCGGATGCTGAGCCGGTCCACGAGGCCGGCCTCCGTCATCCAGGTCGGACCCATGGTCGCCTTCGCGTCGCGCAGGAGGTTGCTGATGTTCAGCCCCGACTCCTTGCCCTGAGTGGTCAACTCCAGGACCACCGCCGCCGATTTCGGCGGGCGGAGCCTAGGAGGACGCTTCCTCTTCTCCTTGGCGGCGCTAGGAGCACTCGCGGCGGCCTGAGTGGGCCCGCGCTGGTTGGTCTTAGCCGCTGGGGCGGCAGAATTACCTTGGGCGGGCGGTGCGGGTTTGGCCTTAGCCTTGCCGCGCTTCCGTCCGCGCTTTACCACCTCCGACCAGGGCTCGGCCGGAGGGGGCATGTCAGGTCTGGTGGAGGGTCCGGGTTTCGGGTAGGCGTTCGAGGCGCCCTTCCCGATTCCTTTCCCCTTTGTGGAGGCAGTGAAAACCTGGGCGCGACTTGATCCGGACTGAGCCGGCGCAGAGGTGGCGCCCTGGGACTTTTGCCTGAGGGGTGGGCGAACGGACGGGGCTGGAGGGAGATGCTCTTTGAGAGCATCCAGCCTGGCGTTCATGAGGTCGCCCACCTGCGTCATCACCATGCGAGCGAATCGCTCCAGCTTGGCGTCTACTTCATCTGCGGGATGCGCCGCTGATTTTGGCCGAGGAGTCGGCGATGGGTCGTGGGCTGAGCCACCCTCCCTCGGTGCCGGCGCAGCGTCGGTCTGGATGCCAACAGCCTTGCCGGGTTTTCGGGTACCGCTCTTGCTACGGCCCATCTCTTGCCGCAAGCTGCGCATGTCTTGCTGGAGGCGGAGATTCTCCTGGCGTAAATCGGAAATCTCGTCGTCGAGTTTCCGATTTTTCTCCTGCAAGGTGCAATACGCGTTGCGGCCGTATTCGCAGGAAGCCTCGAGCGTGACGATTCTAGCTCGAAGCTTCTGGACTTCCTCAAACTCGGTGTGAAGGGATTCAGTGCCAAGTGCACGGGTCTTCAACGTCTCCACTGTGATGCCGATGACTTCGGCGATACCCATCAGCGTTTCGGCTTCGGATGAATTCCGAAGCAACGGCGAGTCTGTGATGTCGTGGATGACCGCAACACTGCGCTGGATTTTATTAGCCAGATCACTTGCCAGCTCCACTTCTGGTTCGTTCTCCGCATCCCACTGGTCGCCCATCATCGGCCTTGAAGGGCCGGGTTGAGGGTCAGATTGAGCCGCTGCCTGCGCAGCCGCAAGCTGCGCAGAAGCGGCCCTAATCTTTCTGATGGTGGCGGCAGCCTGCCTTATAGCGCCTCTGCCGCGTGGGAATTTAGCCACTTTGGCGAGGGCGAAGGAGCTGTCTTCCTCTCTGCCCGAGTTTTCGCGCCTCTGGGGCACGCTCCTGTCTCTCCGTGGATCTCGCTGACGCGAGTTGTCAGATCCGGTATTCGCACGCGAGCGCGCGGTGTCAGTCCTGGTAGATGCGCGTTGGCCTGAAGCCTCGGCGCCGTCATTCGTCGAATTGAGGACGATCACGTCGTCCTCATCCCCCCCAAAATCCCCACGTGAAAAAGAGTCCATATAGTACCCACGAGTCGGGGAGATATAAATGGTCCATCTGGTCAGAGATCCCCGAGTAACCAGATAACCCTAGGTACTCCTGAGAGGTCGGGCTCCCCCCAGGGTGGCCGCTAGCCGGTTGATCCCACTACGCCAACCACTCCGCCTTGCTCCGCGCAAGGTCAGAGACCCCGTCGCCGCGCGAGGCCCCGTAGGGCGCCCCAACGACGGGAATTGAAGGATTTTTAGGAACATTTGGGGTCAAGGGCTGAAGGGGCACAGTGCGGTGATGAGTCCTGGGATGCTAAGCGACCGCGACAGTGTTGACAAGGGAGGGGCAGAACCTCTAAAACCATGTCAACACCGAAGAAGCCGCGCACATCCCATTATCACCACCACACTCCGCCGCAACAGACCCAGCCCCCAAACACTCCCTTTGGGGTTTACTCCCCGCAGCCCTGGCAAGCAGGGCCCCCGCCCCGCCCTGAAAAGGGCAGAACGGTATGGTGCAAGGAAATCGACCGGTATGTAACCCTACCAGTCATACGCCCTGGAGCCTCCTTGCAGACTCCAGAACTAGGGGGAAGTTTTATTGAGTTTACCATCCTCGCGGCCCCGAAAGGCCCCCGGCCCCGATTGGGGTAACGGTGTACAGGGGTTTTTTAGAGAGGTTTTCCTTCCTCGCGGTCCGGACAAAAGCCCCGCAACCCCCGGCCCGCCCGTGAAGGCGGGTTACGGTAAGCCTGGGTTTTTTATTGAGGTTTTCCTTCCTCTCGGCCCGGACGAAGTGCCCCCGACAGCCCTCGGCCCCCACGGGGTAACGAGTTGCCCGGCGACCCGCCAGTCAGCGACGGCTGACTATGGGCGGGCTGAGCCGCGCGTGGTAGTTTTTAAAGAGGGTTCCGCCTCGCGGTCCAGGTAAACTGGACCCCCGTCCCGCCGGTAGCCCGTTGCGGATTACGGTGTGCTTCGTGAACACATCCTTGCGCCGCTATGCTAGTCATAGCAGCACAAGGAGCGACACTGGCAGAGTTTAGCCGTCGGCTACCAATCCCCGAAGGAAATTGCTAACCGCCGTTGCCCGGGATGCACCAGGACAGGATGCTATTTCTTACATCCGATCGTAACCGGATGTAACCAATAACACCCCGTCGCTCTAGGAGGTGACTCCGCTGCATAACCCTTTTTTTTTTTAGGAGGGAAACCGCACTGCGGTAAAAACCCCCCGGGTTACCTCTTGCGCAACTGTCCCATGAAACCCATAGGAGAGCACCCTATGAGCCCCAATGGCAGCGCTTGTCCGTCCAAAGACGGCAACCCACTCGGTTCCAGATCCGGGAGGCATCACGCGCCATCACCCCTGGACACCTGGGAGACTTTGGACCTCTGCGTCCGGCCACCGAAATCGGCTGCTCCCCGCGGCGAGATCCTCGTACCTCAGCGCGAACGCGCTCTGGGGGCTATAGAGGACTTCTCCCTGGCGATCTTCGGTCGCGGACACGAGTTGGTCCCGAGGCGATGGTCTGCCTTTCGACCCGCTGCCGCACAGAGACAGCAGCTGTACGCGGCCACACAACCGGCGGCCTTATGGCCGGGCTGACCGCATCGGATACAGATGTTACTCCGATCCTCTGCGGCCTTGCAAACACCCCGGCCATGGCTCTCGCCAAGGCAGCGCGAACAACGCAAAGCCCTGGGCGGCAGTAGTTGGACTTTCACTGAAAGCCAACCAATGCGGACTCTTTTTAGTTTGGCCAGAGTTCTGGCCGCCTGGATGGGGCAGCGGACGACAGTAGAGCCGCCCGATCCTCCTACGCCCATCCGACCGATCTTGATGTGGGCCATGTCGCAGCCTCCCTGCTCCGATATTGCCTCCGCGATCTCGTCAGCGGTGGCTCTTTCCTCTAGCCCCATCAGGCGCAGGTCTGCGCATTTGACGGGTCTTGTCACGTTTACCGCGTTTGGCGGGAACACTGATAGTAGGGCGGCCGCAAGCGTGTCGGCCTTCTCGCCGGCCTCCCCGGGCGAGCTATCCTTGACAGCCCTAACTTCAAGGATGCTGTTGCCCGTCATCCGGGAGGGCCGGAGTTTGAGGCGGTCGACGAGACCCGTCTCTTGTGCCCAGTTAGGCCCGAGGTCTTTCCGGGCTTCTCGGAGGAGCACCGATAAGCTTTTGCCCGCCGTTTTGGCCTCCGTGGTTAACTCCAAGACGACCGCAGCCGACTTGGGAGGGCGGAGCCTGGGGGGCTTCTTCGCCTTGTGGGCGGAGTCTCCCTTCTGGGCCTTTTGGGGCTTGGCTTGTCCGGGTTTGGTTTGTCCGGGTTTGGCCTGGGCTGAGGCGTCAGTTCTTGGGGCGGACGGGGCGGCTGGGGCTTTCCCCTTCTTGCCCTTACGTCCGCGCACCACCTCTGACCAGGTAGAACAGCCTGGTTGAGCGGTTGTGTCAGTCCGGTTCGCCGTCGGGGTGGGTGCCGGTTCGGAGGCCTTGGACCTCTTCCCCACTCCCTTCCCCTTAGACGATTTAGCCGGGGCGCTGCTGGAGCCGGCCATAGGCACCGGCACGGCAGGCGCTCTCACAGCTGTTGTAGCCCCTAAGGGCGGTCTTAACAGTGGCGCCGGTGGAAGGCGAGCCTCAAAGGCTTCGAGTCGGGCTTCCAATCTGGCACCTAGCGCATCGCCGACTTGGCGGAGGATTCTGTCCGAGATGGCCTCGAGCTCAGCATTTCCGACGTTAGCGGGAGAACCCGCCGTCGTCTCCATTGGCCGCAGAGGCGGCTCGGTTTGGGTCTCGGTAGAGACGCTCTGGCTCTGCTTGTCGATTTTGCGCTTCGGAGGGCGAGAAAGTAAGGCCATCTCCGAGCGCATCTTAGCCATGTCCGCTATGAGGCGTTCGTTTTGCGCCCGAACAAGAGACACCTCCTTTTGGAGGGTTGCGTTCAATTTAAGCGTGGCCGTAGATAGGCGTCTGAGTTTCGACACCTCCTTGTCGTGCTGTTCAGACGAGGCCAGACGGCCACGCAAGTCCTCAACCGTCTCCGAGATGGATTCGGCGATGCTCTTTATGGCCATTCTGACCCTTGGCCGTAGATCCACAGACGAGGAGGAGCCGATCTTAAAGATCTTTTCGACGTCCTCCTGTGCTTTGTTGGCCAGACGGTCGGCCGCAATTTCTTGCGACGAGGCCGTTGGGAAATCCTCATTGTCGGAGGCGTCATCGACTGGCAGCGGGTGTTCCGCTGGGACGTCGTGCGCCTCGTGTCTGCCCACAGATATCCTGGAAGAACCAGGCTGCGGACTAGGTGAAGCCTGCCTAGAAGCAGGGTTATTCCGTGTATTGACGGGGGCCTGTCTGAGACCGCCTCTGCCAGTGGACAACTTAGCCACTTTGGCGAGGCCAAACGTGTCCCCGTCACGGTCATCGCCCGAAGAATCGCGCCTAGGCGCGTTCGAGTCACTCGTCCTTTCCGCTCGCATACGCGAGGTACTTATCACTCGATGAGTGCTGCGACTTGCAGCGCCATCCACGTCCGTTCGGACCCTTTCGTCCTCTTCCCCCCCTGAATCCCCAATGTTTATAAAATCCATCTGATTCCCACGAGTCCAGGTGAAATAAGTGGTCCATCCGGTCAGAGAACCTGGTGTAACCGGGTAACCCTAGGTACTCCTGAGAGGTCGGGCTCCCCCCAGGGTGGCCGCTAGCCGGTTGATCCCACTACGCCAACCACTCCGCCTTGCTCCGCGCAAGGTCAGAGACCCCGTCGCCGCGCGAGGCCCCGTAGGGCGCCCCAACGACGGGAATTGAAGGATTTTTAGGAACATTTGGGGTCAAGGGCTGAAGGGGCACAGTGCGGTGATGAGTCCTGGGATGCTAAGCGACCGCGACAGTGTTGACAAGGGAGGGGCAGAACCTCTAAAACCATGTCAACACCGAAGAAGCCGCGCACATCCCATTATCACCACCACACTCCGCCGCAACAGACCCAGCCCCCAAACGCTCCCTTTGGGGTTTACTCCCCGCAGCCCTGGCAAGCAGGGCCCCCGCCCCGCCCTGAAAAGGGCAGAACGGTATGGTGCAAGGAAATCGACCGGTATGTAACCCTACCAGTCATGCGCCCTGGAGCCTCCTTGCAGACTCCAGAACTAGGGGGAAGTTTTATTGAGTTTACCATCCTCGCGGCCCCGAAAGGCCCCCGGCCCCGATTGGGGTAACGGTGTACAGGGGTTTTTTAGAGAGGTTTTCCTTCCTCGCGGTCCGGACAAAAGCCCCGCAACCCCCGGCCCGCCCGTGAAGGCGGGTTACGGTAAGCCTGGGTTTTTTATTGAGGTTTTCCTTCCTCTCGGCCCGGACGAAGTGCCCCCGACAGCCCTCGGCCCCCACGGGGTAACGAGTTGCCCGGCGACCCGCCAGTCAGCGACGGCTGACTATGGGCGGGCTGAGCCGCGCGTGGTAGTTTTTAAAGAGGGTTCCGCCTCGCGGTCCAGGTAAACTGGACCCCCGTCCCGCCGGTAGCCCGTTGCGGATTACGGTGTGCTTCGTGAACACATCCTTGCGCCGCTATGCTAGTCATAGCAGCACAAGGAGCGACACTGGCAGAGTTTAGCCGTCGGCTACCAATCCCCGAAGGAAATTGCTAACCGCCGTTGCCCGGGATGCACCAGGACAGGATGCTATTTCTTACATCCGATCGTAACCGGATGTAACCAATAACATCCCATCGCTCTAGGAGGTGACTCCGCTGCATAACCCTTTTTTTTTTTGAGGAGGGAAACCGCTCTGCGGTGAAAACCCCCCGGGTTGCCCCTTGTGCTTTGCAGCACGAACCACTGGACGGTTCCTCTTGGCCCTAGTAATCGGGAGACGAGTCTCTACCACTAGGGCCGGGATGGTTGACCGGACTTCTGTCACGGTCATTTTCGGGAGCTTCCGTGGGAGGCACCCTACGGCTCTCCGAGCCCCTCTTGCGCGAAGGTTGCGCCTTAGGGGCGGCTGCTGGAGGCTTGCCTCTGGTTTGGTTGATCTTTGGCCGGGGGCAGTCTTTCGTACCCAACCGGTGGTTAGCCGGCCGACCCGCCGCCACACAGAGGCAGCACCTCGCTGGAGCCGAACAAGTGGCGGCTCTGTGACCGGGCTCGCCGCATCGGATGCAGACATCGCTGCGATCCTCAGCGGCTTTACACAGAGCCCGGCCGTGGTTCACTCCCAGACAACGGGAGCATCTCAAGGGCCTCGGTTCTAAGAGCTGAACTCTCACCGAGGCCCAGCCCACCGTCATCCGTTTGCGCTTGGATAGCGCCTTGGCCGCTGCAACGGGGCAACGGACGACAACTGTGCCGCCCATACCGCTGGCCCCGAATCGGCCCACTTTGATATTGGCGCTATCGCAGCCCCCTTGATCGGCGATTGCCGCAGCGACGTCGCTAGGAGTCGTAGCCTCGTCCAATCCGACCAGCCGAACGTCCGCAGACTTGACTGGGCGGGACACTTTCACTGCGCCAGGAGGAAAGACGGAGAGGAGGGCGGCAGCAAGTGCATCCGCCCTCTCGCAAGCCTCTCCCGGCGCGCTGTCCTTGATGGCTCGTATCTCCATTATGCGGTTTCCGGACATTCGGGAGGGTCGCATGGAGAGTCGCTCTACAAGACCGAGCTCCTGGGGGTTGATGCTGCTCTTGGCAGCCCTCAGGAGGTCGGACATGCTGTGGCCGGCAGCCCGGCCCTCTGGCAGCAGCTCCAGCACGACCGCCGCCGATTTAGGCGGCCGGAGGCGAGGAGGCTTCTTGGTCTTCTTCGGCTGCGCGTTGGCGGCTTGCCGCTGGGCTTGCGCCTTGCCAGGTTTGCCTTTGGGCTTCGCCTGGCTGGCGGGTTGGGTCTGGGTGGACGAAGCGGCCGGGGCCTGGGACTCCTTCCCTTTGCCGCGTTTTCGACCACGCTTTACCACCTCTGTCCAGGCGTTTGCTGGAGGGGTGGCGTCCACGGTTTGAGGGGGTCGGGGTGCCGGGTTAGGGCGATTGCTCGCGCCTTTTCCCATCCCCTTCCCCTTCCATGGTTTGGGCGGTGGTGCAGTGCTGGTGCCAGCCACGGGGTCCGGCATGGCACTCGCACTATTGCCCTTATCAGCCCTGAGCGGCGGACGGACGGTTCTGGGCGGAGGAAGACACTCCTTGATGGCAGCCAGTTTCGCGTCCATCATGCTGCCCATGATGCGGACCAAGGTCTGGAGGGTCGCATCGCCACCGGATTCGGAGGAGGACTTAGCCTCCATGTCCACATCGGGAGCCTTTGCAGGCTCTGCCTCTGGGATCCGGTCCGTTTGCACCGACTGGTGGTTGCGTTGTGGCCGCAAACGCGCAGTGCTCTCCACCGTTCGCAAAGCGGCAGTGAGGTCGTTACGCAGCCTTAGGTTGTCAGCCTTAAGCCGCGTAACTTCCACAAGGGCGGTGGACGCCTTGGACGAACCGGTCCGGACAGCATCCAGCTCTTGCCTCAGAGCCTTTATTTCGGCATGGAGGAGGTCGTTGTCCCCTCGCAGGGACTGCACCTCGGACTCCGCCTGCTGGACTCTCGATAAAAGGTCGTTGTTAGCGGCCAATCCCTCTCGCAGAACCTGGATTTCGGTCTGCTGTCGCTCATTCTCCTGACGGAGCTTCGCGACGGCAGCCGACTCTCTCGCGTCAGTGCCGTCCTTGATGCGTTTTTCAAGGGCGGCATTTGCAGCCTTGAGACTGGCGGTCTCCTTCGTCAGTCGCACAGAGTCCTCAGACAGCTTCCGAAGTCGAGTGACCTCATCAGCCATCCGGGATACCTCGTCGTTCGAAGTGCGGCACCGCAGCTCCTCGATGGACTCGCTCACCGACTGTGCAGCGTCCTTGAGGGCTTTTTTAAGGGTGCCCTTGATGTTGGTGCACTTCGTTGCGATCTCGAACACCAGTTCAGCGTCGCGCTGCACTCGATTGGCCATATCGTAGGCCAGTTCCCCTTCGGCAAAGTCCTGTGTAAGGCGTTGGGAGCACTCTTTCTCCCTCGTCTCGTTGTAGGTCTCGACGAACTTGTCCAACTCTACGTCTTTCGCCAGCTGCAGGGCCTTGACCGTGGCTGAGCGTTCGACGTGAGTCATGGTTCGCCGAGAGATTGAGCCTCTGCCTGTGGTCAGTTTGGCCACTTTAGGAAGGCCGAAGGATCGGTCTTCCTCCTCTCTGCCCGTGCCCCGAGATGTGCTGGGGGCAATTACTTCGCTCCGTGAAGAGTCGCGAGAATCCCGCGATCTGTCTCGTCCAGTGAATGAGGACGCGCGACCGCGCGTCTGGTCTCGTCGGTGGTGGGTTCGGCTCGAGTGAGCCTCGCCCGTTGTCATTGCCGGTGCATCTGCCCGTGAAGGCAGGGTGTCGTCATCTGAGTCCCCCCTAATGTCCCCATAATATGCATAAGTATCCATGTAGTACCCACGAGTGCGGGAGAAGGGTAGGTCCACCTGGGCAGAGATCCCGCGATACCCAGGTAACCCTATATACGCCTCGAGGGGTCGGGCTCCCCCCAGGGTGGCCGCTAGCCGGTTGATCCCACTACGCCAACCACTCCGCCTTGCTCCGCGCAAGGTCAGAGACCCCGTCGCCGCGCGAGGCCCCGTAGGGCGCCCCAACGACGGGAATTGAAGGATTTTTAGGAACATTTGGGGTCAAGGGCTGAAGGGGCACAGTGCGGTGATGAGTCCTGGGATGCTAAGCGACCGCGACAGTGTTGACAAGGGAGGGGCAGAACCTCTAAAACCATGTCAACACCGAAGAAGCCGCGCACATCCCATTTCCCACACCGAACTCCGCCGCAACAGACCCAGCCCCCAAACACTCCCTTTGGGGTTTACTCCCCGCAGCCCTGGCAAGCAGGGCCCCCGCCCCGCCCTGAAAAGGGCAGAACGGTATGGTGCAAGGAAATCGACCGGTATGTAACCCTACCAGTCATACGCCCTGGAGCCCCCTTGCGAGACTCCAGAACTAGGGGGAAGTTTTATTGAGTTTACCATCCTCGCGGCCCCGAAAGGCCCCCGGCCCCGATTGGGGTAACGGTGTACAGGGGTTTTTTAGAGAGGTTTTCCTTCCTCGCGGTCCGGACAAAAGCCCCGCAACCCCCGGCCCGCCCGTGAAGGCGGGTTACGGTAAGCCTGGGTTTTTTATTGAGGTTTTCCTTCCTCTCGGCCCGGACGAAGTGCCCCCGACAGCCCTCGGCCCCCACGGGGTAACGAGTTGCCCGGCGACCCGCCAGTCAGCGGCGGCTGACTATGGGCGGGTTGAGCCGCGCGTGGTAGTTTTTAAAGAGGGTTCCGCCTCGCGACCCAGGTAAACTGGGCCCCCGTCCCGTCGATAGCTCAAACGGATTACGGTGTGCTTCGTGAACACATCCTTGCGCCGCTATGCTAGTCATAGCAGCACAAGGAGCGACACTGGCAGAGTTTAGCCGTCGGCTACCAATCCCCGAAGGAAATTGCTAACCGCCGTTGCCCGGGATGCACCAGGACAGGATGCTATTTCTTACATCCGATCGTAACCGGATGTAACCAATAACACCCCGTCGCTCTAGGAGGTGACTCCGCTGCATAACCCTTTTGTTTTAGGGGGAAACTGCTCTGCAGTAAAAACCCCCGGGTCGCCTCTTGCACAGCTGTCCCATTAGAACCCATGAGGGTCACCACCCCATGAGCTCCAATGGCAGCGCTTGTCCGTCAGAAGACGGCAACCCACTCGGTTCCAGTTCCGGGGAGGCATCAATGTCGCCGTCACCCCTGGACACCTGGGAGACTTTCGGACCTCTGCGTCCTGCCACCGTAAACGGCTGCTCCCGTGGCGTGATCCTCGTCTTCCTCAGCGCGAACGCGCTCTGGGGGCTATCGAGGATTGCTCCCTGGCAATCTTCGGTCGCGGACACGCTTGCGTGCCCAGGCGATGGTCTGCCTGGCGACCGGCCGCCGCACAAAGGCAGCAGCTGTACGCGGCCACGCAACCGGCGGCCTTATGACCGGGCTGGCCGCATCGGATACAGATATTACTCCGATCCTCTGCGGCCTTGCAGACGGCCCGGCCATGGCTCTCGCCAAGACAGCGCGAGCAACGCAGTGCCCTGGGCGGCAGCAGCTTGACCCTTATGGAGAGCCAGCCGATGCGGACGCGTTTTTGTTTGGCCAGTGTTTTGGCCGCCTGGACGGGGCAGCGGACGACTGTGGAGCCACCCGATCCTCCTACTCCCATCCGGCCTACCTTAATTTGGGCTTTGTCGCAGCCACCCTGTTGCGCTATGGCCTCCGCTATGTCGTCAGCGGTGGTGCACTCCTCCAGGCCCATCAGGCGCAAGTCTGCGCACTTTACGGGGCGACTCACGGAAACCGCACCAGGCGGAAACACGGAAATAAGGGCGGCCGCAAGCGTGTCGGCCTTCTCGCCGGCCTCCCCGGGCGAGCTATCCTTGACAGCCCTAACTTCAAGGATGCTGTTGCCCGTCATCCGGGAGGGCCGGAGCTTGAGTCGGTCGACGAGACCCGATTCCTGTGCCCAGTCGGGACCAAGTTCCCTTCGGGCTTCCCGGAGAAACTCCGAAAGCTTCTTGCCCGCCGTCTTGGCCTCCGCAGTCAGCTCCAAGACGACCGCAGCCGACTTGGGAGGGCGGAGCCTGGGGGGCTTCTTCTTCGCCTTGGGGGCGGAATCACCCTGCTGGGCCTGTTCGGGCTTGCTCGGTCCGGTTTTACGTTTTCCGGGTTTAGCCTGGGCGGTGGCGGTGTTTCTTTGGGCGGATGAGGCGGCTGGGGCTTTCCCCTTCTTGCCCCTTCGTCCGCGAACCACTTCAGACCAGGTAGAGGTGCCTGGCTGAGCGGGTGTCACAGTAAGGGTCGTTGTCGAGGTGGGTGCCGGTTCAGAGGTCTTTGACCTCTTCCCCACTCCCTTCCCCTTCAACGACTTAGCTGGGGCGCTATTAGGGCCGGCCATAGATACCGGCGCGGCATGCGCACTTGCAGCAGATTGAGCCCCGAGGGGCGGTCTCAGCGATGGAGCCGGAGGAAGGCGAGCCTCGAAGGCTTCTAACCTAGCCTCCAGTCTGGCACCAAGTGCATCGCCGACCTGGCGAAGAATGGAAGAGGTAAGCTTCTCCAGGTCGTTTTCGCCGATTTGGGCAGAGTTAGGTTGCGTCGCATCCGTTTGGGTCTCAGTGGAGACGCCAGAGCTCTGGTGGTAAATTTTACGCTTCGGTGCGCGAGACAGCGTGGCGACTTCCGAGCGCAACTTCCCCAGGTCCTCGCTTAGGCGTTGGTTTTCCGCTCGCACTAGCTTCACCTCCTTTTGGAGGGTGGCGTTTAACTTTAGTGTGGCTGTGGATAGACGCCTGAGCTTGGACACCTCCTGCTCCTGGCTCTCGACGGCGGCTAATTGGCCTCGCATCTCCTCAACCGCCTCCGAAATGGATTCGGCGATGCTTTGTATGGCCATGCGAACTCTTGGCCTAAGATCCACTGAAGAGGAGGCGCCGATCTTGCAGATCTTGTCTACGTCCTCCTGCACTTTATTAGCCAACCGGTCAGCCATAACCTCAAGCGGGTTGGGTTTAAAGTGACCGGTGGTGTCGTCGTCTTGGGCGTCAGCAGTGTCTGGCTGATGGTCTGCCGAAACATGTTGCGCCTCGTGTCTACTATCCACTGCCAGTCTGGACGGACCGGGTTGTGGGTCGGTGGTCGCCTGCATAAAAGCAGGGTTTGGTCTTGTTGGTGCAGGGGATTGCCTTAGACCGCCTCTGCCAGTGGTAAATTTAGCCACTTTGGCGAGGCCAAAGGTATCCCCGTTGTCTCCGGAGCCCGAAACTTCGCGCCGAAGCGCGCTCGTGCCTCTCTCGAATTCCCTCTGCAAGCTATGCGAGGTACTTCTGTCACGGACAGCATCATTTCTGACGCCGTCTTCGTCGCTGCTGAGGTCAACCCTGTCAACCTCACCCCCCCTAAAATCCCCATTGTTTGTAAAATCCATAAGAGACCCACGAGTGCGGGAGAAGAGTAAGTCCGCCTGGGCAGAGATCCCGCGATGCCCAGGTAACCCTATATACGCCTCGAGGGGTCGGGCTCCCCCCAGGGTGGCCGCTAGCCGGTTGATCCCACTACGCCAACCACTCCGCCTTGCTCCGCGCAAGGTCAGAGACCCCGTCGCCGCGCGAGGCCCCGTAGGGCGCCCCAACGACGGGAATTGAAGGATTTTTAGGAACATTTGGGGTCAAGGGCTGAAGGGGCACAGTGCGGTGATGAGTCCTGGGATGCTAAGCGACCGCGACAGTGTTGACAAGGGAGGGGCAGAACCTCTAAAACCATGTCAACACCGAAGAAGCCGCGCACATCCCATTATCACCACCACACTCCGCCGCAACAGACCCAGCCCCCAAACACTCCCTTTGGGGTTTACTCCCCGCAGCCCTGGCAAGCAGGGCCCCCGCCCCGCCCTGAAAAGGGCAGAACGGTATGGTGCAAGGAAATCGACCGGTATGTAACCCTACCAGTCATACGCCCTGGAGCCTCCTTGCAGACTCCAGAACTAGGGGGAAGTTTTATTGAGTTTACCATCCTCGCGGCCCCGAAAGGCCCCCGGCCCCGATTGGGGTAACGGTGTACAGGGGTTTTTTAGAGAGGTTTTCCTTCCTCGCGGTCCGGACAAAAGCCCCGCAACCCCCGGCCCGCCCGTGAAGGCGGGTTACGGTAAGCCTGGGTTTTTTATTGAGGTTTTCCTTCCTCTCGGCCCGGACGAAGTGCCCCCGACAGCCCTCGGCCCCCACGGGGTAACGAGTTGCCCGGCGACCCGCCAGTCAGCGACGGCTGACTATGGGCGGGCTGAGCCGCGCGTGGTAGTTTTTAAAGAGGGTTCCGCCTCGCGGTCCAGGTAAACTGGACCCCCGTCCCGCCGGTAGCCCGTTGCGGATTACGGTGTACTTCGTGAACACATCCTTGCGCCGCTATGCTAGTCATAGCAGCACAAGGAGCGACACTGGCAGAGTTTAGCCGTCGGCTACCAATCCCCGAAGGAAATTGCTAACCGCCGTTGCCCGGGATGCACCAGGACAGGATGCTATTTCTTACATCCGATCGTAACCGGATGTAACCAATAACACCCCGTCGCTCTAGGAGGTGACTCCGCTGCATAACCCAACCTAACCTAACCTAACCTAACCTAACCTAACCTAACCTAACCTAACCTAACCTAACCTAACCTAACCTAACCTAACCTAACCTAACCTAACCTAACCTAACCTAACCTAACCTAACCTAACCTAACCTAACCTAACCTAACTTTTTGTCGTGATTTGTAGTATTCGTCACTTAACCTTACTTTTGTGGGTTAGGTTACAGTTACCTATTTTATCGGAGTTAGGTTAGTGTGACCTAACTCGGTCTGGTTAGGTTTAAAAAAACCTAACGTTTTGTAGTGATTTGTAGTATTCGTCACTAAACTTAATTTTTTTAGGTTAGGTTACAGTTACCTATTTTATCGGAGTTAGGTAAGTGTAACCTATCTCGGTCTGGTTAGGTTAAAAAAAACAACGTTTTGTAGTGATTTGTAGTATTCGTCACTAAACCTAACTTTTGTAGGTTAGGTTACAGTTACTCATTTTATCGGAGTTAGGTTAGTTTAACTTACTTCGGTTAGGTTAGGTTTAGAAAAACCTATCTTTTTGTAGTGATTTGTAGTATTCGTCACTAAACCTTAATTTTGTGGGTTAGGTTACAGTTACCTATTTTATTGGAGTTAGGTAAGTGTAACCTAACTCGGTCTGGTTAGGTTTAAAAAAACAACGTTTTGTAGTGATTTGTAGTATTTGTCACTAAACCTTAATTTTGTGGGTTAGGTTACAGTTACCTATTTTATCGGAGTTAGGTTAGTTTAACCTAACTCGGTCTGGTTAGGTTTAAAAAAACCTAACGTTTTGTAGTGATTTGTAGTATTCGTCACTAAACCTAATTTTTTTAGGTTAGGTTACAGTTACCTATTTTATCGGAGTTAGGTAAGTGTAACCTATCTCGGTCTGGTTAGGTTTAAAAAAACAACGTTTTGTAGTGATTTGTAGTATTCGTCACTAAACCTAATTTTTTTAGGTTAGGTTACAGTTACCTATTTTATCGGAGTTAGGTAAGTGTAACCTAACTCGGTCTGGTTAGGTTTAAAAAAACAACGTTTTGTAGTGATTTGTAGTATTCGTCACTAAACCTAACTTTTGTAGGTTAGGTTACAGTTACTTATTTTATCGGAGTTAGGTTAGTTTAACTTACTTCGGTTAGGTTAGGTCTAGAAAAACCTATCTTTTTGTAGTGATTTGTAGTATTCGTCACTAAACCTAATTTTTGTAGGTTAGGTTACAGTTACTCATTTTATCGGAGTTAGGTTAGTTTAACTTACTTCGGTTAGGTTAGGTTTAGAAAAACCTATCTTTTTGTAGTGATTTGTAGTATTCGTCACTAAACCTTAATTTTGTGGGTTAGGTTACAGTTACCTATTTTATTGGAGTTAGGTTAGTTTAACCTTCTTCGGTTAGGTTTTGTCTAGAAAAACCTAACTTTTTGTAGTTATTTGTAGTATTCGTCACTAAACCTAACTTTTGTAGGTTAGGTTACAGTTACCTATTTTATCGGAGTTAGGTTAGTTTAACCTAACTCGGTCTGGTTAGGTTTAAAAAAACCTAACGTTTTGTAGTGATTTGTAGTATTCGTCACTAAACCTAATTTTTTTAGGTTAGGTTACAGTTACCTATTTTATCGGAGTTAGGTAAGTGTAACCTATCTCGGTCTGGTTAGGTTTAAAAAAACAACGTTTTGTAGTTATTTGTAGTATTCGTCACTAAACCTAACTTTTGTAGGTTAGGTTACAGTTACCTATTTTATCGGAGTTAGGTTAGTTTAACCTAACTCGGTCTGGTTAGGTTTAAAAAAACCTAACGTTTTGTAGTGATTTGTAGTATTCGTCACTAAATCTAATTTTTTTAGGTTAGGTTACAGTTACCTATTTTATCGGAGTTAGGTAAGTGTAACCTATCTCGGTCTGGTTAGGTTTAAAAAACAACGTTTTGTAGTGATTTGTAGTATTCGTCACTAAACCTAATTTTTTTAGGTTAGGTTACAGTTACCTATTTTATCGGAGTTAGGTAAGTGTAACCTAACTCGGTCTGGTTAGGTTTAAAAAAACAACGTTTTGTAGTGATTTGTAGTATTCGTCTCTAAACCTAACTTTTGTAGGTTAGGTTACAGTTACTTATTTTATCGGAGTTAGGTTAGTTTAACTTACTTCGGTTAGGTTAGGTCTAGAAAAACCTATCTTTTTGTAGTGATTTGTAGTATTCGTCACTAAACCTAATTTTTGTAGGTTAGGTTACAGTTACTCATTTTATCGGAGTAAGGTTAGTTTAACTTACTTCGGTTAGGTTAGGTTTAGAAAAACCTATCTTTTTGTAGTGATTTGTAGTATTCGTCACTAAACCTTAATTTTGTGGGTTAGGTTACAGTTACCTATTTTATTGGAGTTAGGTTAGTTTAACCTTCTTCGGTTAGGTTTGGTCTAGAAAAACCTAACTTTTTGTCGTGATTTGTAGTATTCGTCACTTAACCTTACTTTTGTGGGTTAGGTTACAGTTACCTATTTTATCGGAGTTAGGTTAGTGTGACCTAACTCGGTCTGGTTAGGTTTAAAAAAACCTAACGTTTTGTAGTGATTTGTAGAATTCGTCACTAAACTTAATTTTTTTAGGTTAGGTTACAGTTACCTATTTTATCGGAGTTAGGTAAGTGTAACCTATCTCGGTCTGGTAAGGTTAAAAAAAACAACGTTTTGTAGTGATTTGTAGTATTCGTCACTAAACCTAACTTTTGTAAGTTAGGTTACAGTTACTCATTTTCTCGGAGTTAGGTTAGTTTAACTTACTTTGGTTAGGTTAGGTCTAGAAAAACCTAACTTTTTGTAGTGATTTGTAGTATTCGTCACTAAACCTTACTTTTGTGGGTTAGGTTACAGTTACCTATTTTATCGGAGTTAGGTTAGTGTGACCTAACTCGGTCTGGTTAGGTTTAAAAAAACCTAACGTTTTGTAGTGATTTGTAGTATTCGTCACTAAACTTAATTTTTTTAGGTTAGGTTACAGTTACCTATTTTATCGGAGTTAGGTAAGTGTAACCTATCTCGGTCTGGTTAGGTTAAAAAAAACAACGTTTTGTAGTGATTTGTAGTATTCGTCACTAAACCTAACTTTTGTAGGTTAGGTTACAGTTACTCATTTTATCGGAGTTAGGTTAGTTTAACTTACTTCGGTTAGGTTAGGTTTAGAAAAACCTATCTTTTTGTAGTGATTTGTAGTATTCGTCACTAAACCTTAATTTTGTGGGTTAGGTTACAGTTACCTATTTTATTGGAGTTAGGTAAGTGTAACCTAACTCGGTCTGGTTAGGTTTAAAAAAACAACGTTTTGTAGTGATTTGTAGTATTTGTCACTAAACCTTAATTTTGTGGGTTAGGTTACAGTTACCTATTTTATCGGAGTTAGGTTAGTTTAACCTAACTCGGTCTGGTTAGGTTTAAAAAAACCTAACGTTTTGTAGTGATTTGTAGTATTCGTCACTAAACCTAATTTTTTTAGGTTAGGTTACAGTTACCTATTTTATCGGAGTTAGGTAAGTGTAACCTATCTCGGTCTGGTTAGGTTTAAAAAAACAACGTTTTGTAGTGATTTGTAGTATTCGTCACTAAACCTAATTTTTTTAGGTTAGGTTACAGTTACCTATTTTATCGGAGTTAGGTAAGTGTAACCTAACTCGGTCTGGTTAGGTTTAAAAAAACAACGTTTTGTAGTGATTTGTAGTATTCGTCACTAAACCTAACTTTTGTAGGTTAGGTTACAGTTACTTATTTTATCGGAGTTAGGTTAGTTTAACTTACTTCGGTTAGGTTAGGTCTAGAAAAACCTATCTTTTTGTAGTGATTTGTAGTATTCGTCACTAAACCTAATTTTTGTAGGTTAGGTTACAGTTACTCATTTTATCGGAGTTAGGTTAGTTTAACTTACTTCGGTTAGGTTAGGTTTAGAAAAACCTATCTTTTTGTAGTGATTTGTAGTATTCGTCACTAAACCTTAATTTTGTGGGTTAGGTTACAGTTACCTATTTTATTGGAGTTAGGTTAGTTTAACCTTCTTCGGTTAGGTTTTGTCTAGAAAAACCTAACTTTTTGTAGTTATTTGTAGTATTCGTCACTAAACCTAACTTTTGTAGGTTAGGTTACAGTTACCTATTTTATCGGAGTTAGGTTAGTTTAACCTAACTCGGTCTGGTTAGGTTTAAAAAAACCTAACGTTTTGTAGTGATTTGTAGTATTCGTCACTAAACCTAATTTTTTTAGGTTAGGTTACAGTTACCTATTTTATCGGAGTTAGGTAAGTGTAACCTATCTCGGTCTGGTTAGGTTTAAAAAAACAACGTTTTGTAGTTATTTGTAGTATTCGTCACTAAACCTAACTTTTGTAGGTTAGGTTACAGTTACCTATTTTATCGGAGTTAGGTTAGTTTAACCTAACTCGGTCTGGTTAGGTTTAAAAAAACCTAACGTTTTGTAGTGATTTGTAGTATTCGTCACTAAATCTAATTTTTTTAGGTTAGGTTACAGTTACCTATTTTATCGGAGTTAGGTAAGTGTAACCTATCTCGGTCTGGTTAGGTTTAAAAAACAACGTTTTGTAGTGATTTGTAGTATTCGTCACTAAACCTAATTTTTTTAGGTTAGGTTACAGTTACCTATTTTATCGGAGTTAGGTAAGTGTAACCTAACTCGGTCTGGTTAGGTTTAAAAAAACAACGTTTTGTAGTGATTTGTAGTATTCGTCTCTAAACCTAACTTTTGTAGGTTAGGTTACAGTTACTTATTTTATCGGAGTTAGGTTAGTTTAACTTACTTCGGTTAGGTTAGGTCTAGAAAAACCTATCTTTTTGTAGTGATTTGTAGTATTCGTCACTAAACCTAATTTTTGTAGGTTAGGTTACAGTTACTCATTTTATCGGAGTAAGGTTAGTTTAACTTACTTCGGTTAGGTTAGGTTTAGAAAAACCTATCTTTTTGTAGTGATTTGTAGTATTCGTCACTAAACCTTAATTTTGTGGGTTAGGTTACAGTTACCTATTTTATTGGAGTTAGGTTAGTTTAACCTTCTTCGGTTAGGTTTGGTCTAGAAAAACCTAACTTTTTGTCGTGATTTGTAGTATTCGTCACTTAACCTTACTTTTGTGGGTTAGGTTACAGTTACCTATTTTATCGGAGTTAGGTTAGTGTGACCTAACTCGGTCTGGTTAGGTTTAAAAAAACCTAACGTTTTGTAGTGATTTGTAGTATTCGTCACTAAACTTAATTTTTTTAGGTTAGGTTACAGTTACCTATTTTATCGGAGTTAGGTAAGTGTAACCTAACTCGGTCTGGTAAGGTTTAAAAAAACAACGTTTTGTAGTGATTTGTAGTATTCGTCACTAAACCTAACTTTTGTAGGTTAGGTTACAGTTACTTATTTTATCGGAGTTAGGTTAGTTTAACTTACTTCGGTTAGGTTAGGTCTAGAAAAACCTATCTTTTTGTAGTGATTTGTAGTATTCGTCACTAAACCTTAATTTTGTGGGTTAGGTTACAGTTACCTATTTTATTGGAGTTAGGTAAGTGTAACCTAACTCGGTCTGGTTAGGTTTAAAAAAACAACGTTTTGTAGTGATTTGTAGTATTCGTCACTAAACCTTAATTTTGTGGGTTAGGTTACAGTTACCTATTTTATCGGAGTTAGGTTAGTTTAACCTAACTCGGTCTGGTTAGGTTTAAAAAAACCTAACGTTTTGTAGTGATTTGTAGTATTCGTCACTAAACCTAATTTTTTTAGGTTAGGTTACAGTTACCTATTTTATCGGAGTTAGGTAAGTGTAACCTATCTCGGTCTGGTTAGGTTTAAAAAAACAACGTTTTGTAGTGATTTGTAGTATTCGTCACTAAACCTAATTTTTTTAGGTTAGGTTACAGTTACCTATTTTATCGGAGTTAGGTAAGTGTAACCTAACTCGGTCTGGTTAGGTTTAAAAAAACAACGTTTTGTAGTGATTTGTAGTATTCGTCACTAAACCTAACTTTTGTAGGTTAGGTTACAGTTACTTATTTTATCGGAGTTAGGTTAGTTTAACTTACTTCGGTTAGGTTAGGTCTAGAAAAACCTATCTTTTTGTAGTGATTTGTAGTATTCGTCACTAAACCTAATTTTTGTAGGTTAGGTTACAGTTACTCATTTTATCGGAGTTAGGTTAGTTTAACTTACTTCGGTTAGGTTAGGTTTAGAAAAACCTATCTTTTTGTAGTGATTTGTAGTATTCGTCACTAAACCTTAATTTTGTGGGTTAGGTTACAGTTACCTATTTTATTGGAGTTAGGTTAGTTTAACCTTCTTCGGTTAGGTTTTGTCTAGAAAAACCTAACTTTTTGTAGTTATTTGTAGTATTCGTAACTAAACCTAACTTTTGTAGGTTAGGTTACAGTTACCTATTTTATCGGAGTTAGGTTAGTTTAACCTAACTCGGTCTGGTTAGGTTTAAAAAAACCTAACGTTTTGTAGTGATTTGTAGTATTCGTCACTAAACCTAATTTTTTTAGGTTAGGTTACAGTTACCTATTTTATCGGAGTTAGGTAAGTGTAACCTATCTCGGTCTGGTTAGGTTTAAAAAAACAACGTTTTGTAGTGATTTGTAGTATTCGTCACTAAACCTAATTTTTTTAGGTTAGGTTACAGTTACCTATTTTATCGGAGTTAGGTAAGTGTAACCTAACTCGGTCTGGTTAGGTTAAAAAAAACAACTTTTTGTAGTGACTTGTAGTATTCGTCACAGCCTAATTTTTGTAGGTTAGGTTACAGTTACCTATTTTATCAAAGTTAGGTTAGTTTAACTTACTTCGGTTAGGTTAGGTTTAGAAAAACCTATCTTTTTGTAGTGATTTGTAGTATTCGTCACTAAACCTTAATTTTGTGGGTTAGGTTACAGTTACCTATTTTATTGGAGTTAGGTAAGTGTAACCTAACTCGGTCTGGTTAGGTTTAAAAAAACAACGTTTTGTAGTGATTTGTAGTATTCGTCACTAAACCTAACTTTTGTAGGTTAGGTTACAGTTACTCATTTTATCGGAGTTAGGTTAGTTTAACTTACTTCGGTTAGGTTAGGTTTAGAAAAACCTATCTTTTTGTAGTGATTTGTAGTATTCGTCACTAAACCTTAATTTTGTGGGTTAGGTTACAGTTACCTATTTTATTGGAGTTAGGTTAGTTTAACCTTCTTCGGTTAGGTTTTGTCTAGAAAAACCTAACTTTTTGTAGTTATTTGTAGTATTCGTCACTAAACCTAACTTTTGTAGGTTAGGTTACAGTTACCTATTTTATCGGAGTTAGGTTAGTTTAACCTAACTCGGTCTGGTTACGTTTAAAAAAACCTAACGTTTTGTAGTGATTTGTAGTATTCGTCACTAAACCTTAATTTTGTGGGTTAGGTTACAGTAACCTATTTTATTGGAGTTAGGTTAGTTTAACCTTCTTCGGTTAGGTTTTGTCTAGAAAAACCTAACTTTTTGTAGTTATTTGTAGTATTCGTCACTAAACCTAACTTTTGTAGGTTAGGTTACAGTTACCTATTTTATCGGAGTTAGGTTAGTGTAACCTAACTCGGTCTGGTTAGGTTTAAAAAAACCTAACGTTTTGTAGTGATTTGTAGTATTCGTCACTAAACTTTACTTTTGTAGGTTAGGTTACAGTTACCTTTTTAACGAAGTTTACTGTTATCCGTTAGGTTAGGTTTAAAAAAACCTAACTTTTTGTAGTGATTTGTAGTATTCGTCACAGCCTAATTTTTGTAGGTTAGGTTACAGTTACCTATTTTATCAAAGTTAGGTTAGTTTAACTTACTTTGGTTAGGTTAGGTCTAGAAAAACCTAACTTTTTGTAGTGATTTGTAGTATTCGTCACTAAACCTTACTTTTGTGGGTTAAGTTACAGTTACCTATTTTATTGGAGTTAGGTTAGTTAAACCTTCTTCGGTTAGGTTTGGTCTAGAAAAACCTAACTTTTTGTCGTGATTTGTAGTATTCGTCACTTAACCTTACTTTTGTGGGTTAGGTTACAGTTACCTATTTTATCGGAGTTAGGTTAGTGTGACCTAACTCGGTCTGGTTAGGTTTAAAAAAACCTAACGTTTTGTAGTGATTTGTAGTATTCGTCACTAAACTTAATTTTTTTAGGTTAGGTTACAGTTACCTATTTTATCGGAGTTAGGTAAGTGTAACCTATCTCGGTCTGGTTAGGTTTAAAAAAACAACGTTTTTTAGTGATTTGTAGTATTCGTCACTAAACCTAACTTTTGTAGGTTAGGTTACAGTTACTCATTTTATCGGAGTTAGGTTAGTTTAACTTACTTCGGTTAGGTTAGGTCTAGAAAAACCTATCTTTTTGTAGTGATTTGTAGTATTCGTCACTAAACCTTAATTTTGTGGGTTAGGTTACAGTTACCTATTTTATTGGAGTTAGGTTAGTTTAACCTTCTTCGGTTAGGTTTTGTCTAGAAAAACCTAACTTTTTGTAGTTATTTGTAGTATTCATCACTAAACCTAACTTTTGTAGGTTAGGTTACAGTTACCTATTTTATCGGAGTTAGGTTAGTGTAACCTAACTCGGTCTGGTTAGGTTTAAAAAAACCTAACGTTTTGTAGTGATTTGTAGTATTCGTCACTTAACCTTACTTTTGTGGGTTAGGTTACAGTTACCTATTTTATCGGAGTTAGGTTAGTGTGACCTAACTCGGTCTGGTTAGGTTTAAAAAAACCTAACGTTTTGTAGTGATTTGTAGTATTCGTCACTAAACTTAATTTTTTTAGGTTAGGTTACAGTTACCTATTTTATCGGAGTTAGGTAAGTGTAACCTAACTCGGTCTGGTTAGGTTTAAAAAAACAACGTTTTGTAGTGATTTGTAGTATTCGTCACTAAACCTAACTTTTGTAGGTTAGGTTACAGTTACTTATTTTATCGGAGTTAGGTTAGTTTAACTTACTTCGGTTAGGTTAGGTCTAGAAAAACCTATCTTTTTGTAGTGATTTGTAGTATTCGTCACTAAACCTTAATTTTGTGGGTTAGGTTACAGTTACCTATTTTATTGGAGTTAGGTAAGTGTAACCTAACTCGGTCTGGTTAGGTTTAAAAAAACAACGTTTTGTAGTGATTTGTAGTATTCGTCACTAAACCTTAATTTTGTGGGTTAGGTTACAGTTACCTATTTTATCGGAGTTAGGTTAGTTTAACCTAACTCGGTCTGGTTAGGTTTAAAAAAACCTAACGTTTTGTAGTGATTTGTAGTATTCGTCACTAAACCTAATTTTTTTAGGTTAGGTTACAGTTACCTATTTTATCGGAGTTAGGTAAGTGTAACCTATCTCGGTCTGGTTAGGTTTAAAAAAACAACGTTTTGTAGTGATTTGTAGTATTCGTCACTAAACCTAATTTTTTTAGGTTAGGTTACAGTTACCTATTTTATCGGAGTTAGGTAAGTGTAACCTAACTCGGTCTGGTTAGGTTTAAAAAAACAACGTTTTGTAGTGATTTGTAGTATTCGTCACTAAACCTAACTTTTGTAGGTTAGGTTACAGTTACTTATTTTATCGGAGTTAGGTTAGTTTAACTTACTTCGGTTAGGTTAGGTCTAGAAAAACCTATCTTTTTGTAGTGATTTGTAGTATTCGTCACTAAACCTAATTTTTGTAGGTTAGGTTACAGTTACTCATTTTATCGGAGTTAGGTTAGTTTAACTTACTTCGGTTAGGTTAGGTTTAGAAAAACCTATCTTTTTGTAGTGATTTGTAGTATTCGTCACTAAACCTTAATTTTGTGGGTTAGGTTACAGTTACCTATTTTATTGGAGTTAGGTTAGTTTAACCTTCTTCGGTTAGGTTTTGTCTAGAAAAACCTAACTTTTTGTAGTTATTTGTAGTATTCGTAACTAAACCTAACTTTTGTAGGTTAGGTTACAGTTACCTATTTTATCGGAGTTAGGTTAGTTTAACCTAACTCGGTCTGGTTAGGTTTAAAAAAACCTAACGTTTTGTAGTGATTTGTAGTATTCGTCACTAAACCTAATTTTTTTAGGTTAGGTTACAGTTACCTATTTTATCGGAGTTAGGTAAGTGTAACCTATCTCGGTCTGGTTAGGTTTAAAAAAACAACGTTTTGTAGTGATTTGTAGTATTCGTCACTAAACCTAATTTTTTTAGGTTAGGTTACAGTTACCTATTTTATCGGAGTTAGGTAAGTGTAACCTAACTCGGTCTGGTTAGGTTAAAAAAAACAACTTTTTGTAGTGACTTGTAGTATTCGTCACAGCCTAATTTTTGTAGGTTAGGTTACAGTTACCTATTTTATCAAAGTTAGGTTAGTTTAACTTACTTCGGTTAGGTTAGGTTTAGAAAAACCTATCTTTTTGTAGTGATTTGTAGTATTCGTCACTAAACCTTAATTTTGTGGGTTAGGTTACAGTTACCTATTTTATTGGAGTTAGGTAAGTGTAACCTAACTCGGTCTGGTTAGGTTTAAAAAAACAACGTTTTGTAGTGATTTGTAGTATTCGTCACTAAACCTAACTTTTGTAGGTTAGGTTACAGTTACTCATTTTATCGGAGTTAGGTTAGTTTAACTTACTTCGGTTAGGTTAGGTTTAGAAAAACCTATCTTTTTGTAGTGATTTGTAGTATTCGTCACTAAACCTTAATTTTGTGGGTTAGGTTACAGTTACCTATTTTATTGGAGTTAGGTTAGTTTAACCTTCTTCGGTTAGGTTTTGTCTAGAAAAACCTAACTTTTTGTAGTTATTTGTAGTATTCGTCACTAAACCTAACTTTTGTAGGTTAGGTTACAGTTACCTATTTTATCGGAGTTAGGTTAGTTTAACCTAACTCGGTCTGGTTACGTTTAAAAAAACCTAACGTTTTGTAGTGATTTGTAGTATTCGTCACTAAACCTTAATTTTGTGGGTTAGGTTACAGTAACCTATTTTATTGGAGTTAGGTTAGTTTAACCTTCTTCGGTTAGGTTTTGTCTAGAAAAACCTAACTTTTTGTAGTTATTTGTAGTATTCGTCACTAAACCTAACTTTTGTAGGTTAGGTTACAGTTACCTATTTTATCGGAGTTAGGTTAGTGTAACCTAACTCGGTCTGGTTAGGTTTAAAAAAACCTAACGTTTTGTAGTGATTTGTAGTATTCGTCACTAAACTTTACTTTTGTAGGTTAGGTTACAGTTACCTTTTTAACGAAGTTTACTGTTATCCGTTAGGTTAGGTTTAAAAAAACCTAACTTTTTGTAGTGATTTGTAGTATTCGTCACAGCCTAATTTTTGTAGGTTAGGTTACAGTTACCTATTTTATCAAAGTTAGGTTAGTTTAACTTACTTTGGTTAGGTTAGGTCTAGAAAAACCTAACTTTTTGTAGTGATTTGTAGTATTCGTCACTAAACCTTACTTTTGTGGGTTAAGTTACAGTTACCTATTTTATTGGAGTTAGGTTAGTTAAACCTTCTTCGGTTAGGTTTGGTCTAGAAAAACCTAACTTTTTGTCGTGATTTGTAGTATTCGTCACTTAACCTTACTTTTGTGGGTTAGGTTACAGTTACCTATTTTATCGGAGTTAGGTTAGTGTGACCTAACTCGGTCTGGTTAGGTTTAAAAAAACCTAACGTTTTGTAGTGATTTGTAGTATTCGTCACTAAACTTAATTTTTTTAGGTTAGGTTACAGTTACCTATTTTATCGGAGTTAGGTAAGTGTAACCTATCTCGGTCTGGTTAGGTTAAAAAAAACAACGTTTTGTAGTGATTTGTAGTATTCGTCACTAAACCTAACTTTTGTAGGTTAGGTTACAGTTACTCATTTTATCGGAGTTAGGTTAGTTTAACTTACTTCGGTTAGGTTAGGTCTAGAAAAACCTATCTTTTTGTAGTGATTTGTAGTATTCGTCACTAAACTTTACTTTTGTAGGTTAGGTTACAGTTACCTTTTTAACGAAGTTTACTGTTATCCGTTAGGTTAGGTTTAAAAAAACCTAACTTTTTGTAGTGATTTGTAGTATTCGTCACAGCCTAATTTTTGTAGGTTAGGTTACAGTTACCTATTTTATCAAAGTTAGGTTAGTTTAACTTACTTTGGTTAGGTTAGGTCTAGAAAAACCTAACTTTTTGTAGTGATTTGTAGTATTCGTCACTAAACCTTACTTTTGTGGGTTAGGTTACAGTTACCTATTTTATTGGAGTTAGGTTAGTTAAACCTTCTTCGGTTAGGTTTTGTCTAGAAAAACCTAACTTTTTGTCGTGATTTGTAGTATTCGTCACTTAACCTTACTTTTGTGGGTTAGGTTACAGTTACCTATTTTATCGGAGTAAGGTTAGTGTGACCTAACTCGGTCTGGTTAGGTTTAAAAAAACCTAACGTTTTGTAGTGATTTGTAGTATTCGTCACTAAACTTAATTTTTTTAGGTTAGGTTACAGTTACCTATTTTATCGGAGTTAGGTAAGTGTAACCTATCTCGGTCTGGTTAGGTTAAAAAAAACAACGTTTTGTAGTGATTTGTAGTATTCGTCACTAAACCTAACTTTTGTAGGTTAGGTTACAGTTACTCATTTTATCGGAGTTAGGTTAGTTTAACTTACTTCGGTTAGGTTAGGTCTAGAAAAACCTATCTTTTTGTAGTGATTTGTAGTATTCGTCACTAAACCTTAATTTTGTGGGTTAGGTTACAGTTACCTATTTTATTGGAGTTAGGTTAGTTTAACCTTCTTCGGTTAGGTTTTGTCTAGAAAAACCTAACTTTTTGTAGTTATTTGTAGTATTCGTCACTAAACCTTACTTTTGTGGGTTAGGTTACAGTTACCTATTTTATTGGAGTTAGGTTAGTTAAACCTTCTTCGGTTAGGTTTGGTCTAGAAAAACCTAACTTTTTGTCGTGATTTGTAGTATTCGTCGCTTAACCTTACTTTTGTGGGTTAGGTTACAGTTACCTATTTTATCGGAGTTAGGTAAGTGTAACCTATCTCGGTCTGGTTATGTTAAAAAAAACAACGTTTTGTAGTGATTTGTAGTATTCGTCACTTAACCTTACTTTTGTGGGTTAGGTTACAGTTACCTATTTTATCTGAGTTAGGTTAGTGTGACCTAACTCGGTCTGGTTAGGTTTAAAAAAACCTAACGTTTTGTAGTGATTTGTAGTATTCGTCACTAAACTTAATTTTTTTAGGTTAGGTTACAGTTACCTATTTTATCGGAGTTAGGTAAGTGTAACCTATCTCGGTCTGGTTAGGTTAAAAAAAACAACGTTTTGTAGTGATTTGTAGTATTCGTCACTAAACCTAATTTTTTTAGGTTAGGTTACAGTTACCTATTTTATCGGAGTTAGGTAAGTGTAACCTAACTCGGTCTGGTTAGGTTTAAAAAAACAACGTTTTGTAGTGATTTGTAGTATTCGTCACTAAACCTAACTTTTGTAGGTTAGGTTACAGTTACTTATTTTATCGGAGTTAGGTTAGTTTAACTTACTTCGGTTAGGTTAGGTCTAGAAAAACCTATCTTTTTGTAGTGATTTGTAGTATTCGTCACTAAACCTAATTTTTGTAGGTTAGGTTACAGTTACTCATTTTATCGGAGTTAGGTTAGTTTAACTTACTTCGGTTAGGTTAGGTTTAGAAAAACCTATCTTTTTGTAGTGATTTGTAGTATTCGTCACTAAACCTTAATTTTGTGGGTTAGGTTACAGTTACCTATTTTATTGGAGTTAGGTTAGTTTAACCTTCTTCGGTTAGGTTTTGTCTAGAAAAACCTAACTTTTTGTAGTTATTTGTAGTATTCGTCACTAAACCTAACTTTTGTAGGTTAGGTTACAGTTACCTATTTTATCGGAGTTAGGTTAGTTTAACCTAACTCGGTCTGGTTAGGTTTAAAAAAACCTAACGTTTTGTAGTGATTTGTAGTATTCGTCACTAAACTTAATTTTTTTAGGTTAGGTTACAGTTACCTATTTTATCGGAGTTAGGTAAGTGTAACCTATCTCGGTCTGGTTAGGTTAAAAAAAACAACGTTTTGTAGTGATTTGTAGTATTCGTCACTAAACCTAACTTTTGTAGGTTAGGTTACAGTTACTCATTTTATCGGAGTTAGGTTAGTTTAACTTACTTCGGTTAGGTTAGGTCTAGAAAAACCTATCTTTTTGTAGTGATTTGTAGTATTCGTCACTAAACCTTAATTTTGTGGGTTAGGTTACAGTTACCTATTTTATTGGAGTTAGGTTAGTTTAACCTTCTTCGGTTAGGTTTTGTCTAGAAAAACCTAACTTTTTGTAGTTATTTGTAGTATTCGTCACTAAACCTTACTTTTGTGGGTTAGGTTACAGTTACCTATTTTATTGGAGTTAGGTTAGTTAAACCTTCTTCGGTTAGGTTTGGTCTAGAAAAACCTAACTTTTTGTCGTGATTTGTAGTATTCGTCGCTTAACCTTACTTTTGTGGGTTAGGTTACAGTTACCTATTTTATCGGAGTTAGGTAAGTGTAACCTATCTCGGTCTGGTTATGTTAAAAAAAACAACGTTTTGTAGTGATTTGTAGTATTCGTCACTAAACCTAACTTTTGTAGGTTAGGTTACAGTTACTCATTTTCTCGGAGTTAGGTTAGTTTAACTTACTTCGGTTAGGTTAGGTCTAGAAAAACCTATCTTTTTGTAGTGATTTGTAGTATTCGTCACTTAACCTTACTTTTGTGGGTTAGGTTACAGTTACCTATTTTATCTGAGTTAGGTTAGTGTGACCTAACTCGGTCTGGTTAGGTTTAAAAAAACCTAACGTTTTGTAGTGATTTGTAGTATTCGTCACTAAACTTAATTTTTTTAGGTTAGGTTACAGTTACCTATTTTATCGGAGTTAGGTAAGTGTAACCTATCTCGGTCTGGTTAGGTTAAAAAAAACAACGTTTTGTAGTGATTTGTAGTATTCGTCACTAAACCTAATTTTTTTAGGTTAGGTTACAGTTACCTATTTTATCGGAGTTAGGTAAGTGTAACCTAACTCGGTCTGGTTAGGTTTAAAAAAACAACGTTTTGTAGTGATTTGTAGTATTCGTCACTAAACCTAACTTTTGTAGGTTAGGTTACAGTTACTTATTTTATCGGAGTTAGGTTAGTTTAACTTACTTCGGTTAGGTTAGGTCTAGAAAAACCTATCTTTTTGTAGTGATTTGTAGTATTCGTCACTAAACCTAATTTTTGTAGGTTAGGTTACAGTTACTCATTTTATCGGAGTTAGGTTAGTTTAACTTACTTCGGTTAGGTTAGGTTTAGAAAAACCTATCTTTTTGTAGTGATTTGTAGTATTCGTCACTAAACCTTAATTTTGTGGGTTAGGTTACAGTTACCTATTTTATTGGAGTTAGGTTAGTTTAACCTTCTTCGGTTAGGTTTTGTCTAGAAAAACCTAACTTTTTGTAGTTATTTGTAGTATTCGTCACTAAACCTAACTTTTGTAGGTTAGGTTACAGTTACCTATTTTATCGGAGTTAGGTTAGTTTAACCTAACTCGGTCTGGTTAGGTTTAAAAAAACCTAACGTTTTGTAGTGATTTGTAGTATTCGTCACTAAACCTAATTTTTTTAGGTTAGGTTACAGTTACCTATTTTATCGGAGTTAGGTAAGTGTAACCTATCTCGGTCTGGTTAGGTTTAAAAAAACAACGTTTTGTAGTGATTTGTAGTATTCGTCACTAAACCTAATTTTTTTAGGTTAGGTTACAGTTACCTATTTTATCGGAGTTAGGTAAGTGTAACCTAACTCGGTCTGGTTAGGTTTAAAAAAACAACGTTTTGTAGTGATTTGTAGTATTCGTCACTAAACCTAACTTTTGTAGGTTAGGTTACAGTTACTTATTTTATCGGAGTTAGGTTAGTTTAACTTACTTCGGTTAGGTTAGGTCTAGAAAAACCTATCTTTTTGTAGTGATTTGTAGTATTCGTCACTAAACCTTAATTTTGTGGGTTAGGTTACAGTTACCTATTTTATTGGAGTTAGGTTAGTTTAACCTTCTTCGGTTAGGTTTTGTCTAGAAAAACCTAACTTTTTGTAGTTATTTGTAGTATTCGTCACTAAACCTAACTTTTGTAGGTTAGGTTACAGTTACCTATTTTATCGGAGTTAGGTTAGTTTAACCTAACTCGGTCTGGTTAGGTTTAAAAAAACCTAACGTTTTGTAGTGATTTGTAGTATTCGTCACTAAATCTAATTTTTTTAGGTTAGGTTACAGTTACCTATTTTATCGGAGTTAGGTAAGTGTAACCTATCTCGGTCTGGTTAGGTTTAAAAAAACAACTTTTTGTAGTGATTTGTAGTATTCGTCACTAAACCTAATTTTTTTAGGTTAGGTTACAGTTACCTATTTTATCGGAGTTAGGTAAGTGTAACCTAACTCGGTCTGGTTAGGTTTAAAAAAACAACGTTTTGTAGTGATTTGTAGTATTCGTCACTAAACCTAACTTTTGTAGGTTAGGTTACAGTTACTCATTTTATCGGAGTTAGGTTAGTTTAACTTACTTCGGTTAGGTTAGGTCTAGAAAAACCTATCTTTTTGTAGTGATTTGTAGTATTCGTCACTAAACCTAATTTTTGTAGGTTAGGTTACAGTTACCTATTTTATCGGAGTTAGGTTAGTTTAACTTACTTCGGTTAGGTTAGGTCCAGAAAAACCTATTTTTTTGTAGTGATTTGTAGTATTCGTCACTAAACCTTACTTTTGTGGGTTAGGTTACAGTTACCTATGTTATCGGAGTTCGGTTAGGTTGACTTAACTCGGTTTGGTTAGGTTTAAAAAAACCTAACATTTTGTAGTGATTTGTAGTATTCGTCACTAAACCTAACTTTTGTAGGTTAGGTTACAGTTACCTATTTTATCGGAGTTAGGTTAGTGTATCCTAACTCGGTCTGGTTAGGTTTAAAAAAACCTAACGTTTTGTAGTGATTTGTAGTATTCGTCACTAAACCTAACTTTTGTAGGTTAGGTTACAGTTACCTATTTTATTGGAGTTAGGTTAGTTTAACCTTCTTCGGTTAGGTTAGGTCTAGAAAAACCTAACTTTTTGTAGTGATTTGTAGTATTCGTCACTAAACCTAACTTTTGTAGGTTAGGTTACACTTACCTATTTTATCGGAACTCGGTTAGGTTAACTTAACTCGGTCTGGTTAGGTTTAAAAAAACCTAACGTTTTGTAGTGATTTGTAGTATTCTTCACTAAACTTTACTTTTGTAGGTTAGGTTACAGTTACCTTTTTAACGAAGTTTACTGTTATCCGTTAGGTTAGGTTTAAAAAAACCTAACTTTTTGTAGTGATTTGTAGTATTCGTCACAGCCTAATTTTTGTAGGTTAGGTTACAGTTACCTATTTTATCGGAGTTAGGTTAGTTTAACTTACTTCGGTTAGGTTAGGTCTAGAAAAACCCCCTGGGCCGGATGGAGTTCCTGGTCGCGTCCTGCACATCGCCCTGAACCACCTGGGGGACAGGCTTCGGGACGTTTTTAACAAGTCTCTGCAGTGCGGAAGGTTCCCGAAGGCCTGGAAGATGGGTCGGCTTTGCTTAATCCCCAAGGAGGGGAAACCGCAGGACTCCCCATCTGCCTACCGGCCGATAGTGCTGCTCGATGAGACGGGAAAGCTCCTGGAGAAAATCCTGGCGTCCCGTCTCATCGAGCACATGGAAAGCACTGGTCCGAACCTCTCGGACAACCAGTTCGGGTTTCGGACGGGTCGATCCACGACGGACTCCATCTTAGCACTGAGAGCTTTCGCCGAGGAGGCAATCGAGGACGGAGACAGGGTACTGGCCGTATCAATTGATATCGCCAATGCCTTCAACAGCCTCCCATTTTCCACCATCGTCGAGGCACTCCGGTTCCATGGAGTGCCTCCGTACCTTGGAAGGCTGTTGGAGAACTACTTGAGCGAGAGGGAGGTAGTGTACACGGTGGCGGGGGGCATGCTGGAGCGGAGAGCGATGCGGTGCGGTGTCCCGCAGGGATCGGTCCTAGGACCGACCCTGTGGAACATCGGATTCGACTTTGTTCTCCGGAACCGGCCTCTCCCGCGCACCCGTGTGCTCTGCTACGCTGATGACACCCTTGTCGTGGCTCGGGGGGGGAGCCTCGCCGAGGTGTGTCGTCGGGGCGAGGCTGCGGTCTCGGCAGTTGTTGACGCTGCCCAACGCCTTGGTCTGTCGGTCGCAGTGCACAAGACTGAGGCCTTGCTAATCCACGGCCCACGACAGGGCCCACCACCCGGAGCTAGGATCACAGTGGATGGAACTGTCGTCGGGATTGGGACCCAGATGAAATATCTGGGTCTCACTCTCGACGGCAGATGGAATTTCGCTCCCCATTTCGAGCAGCTGCAGCCTCGACTAATACGTACAGCAGCAGCACTAAGTCGCCTGCTGCCTAACGTCGGCGGCCCCAGCATCAGCTGTCGCAGGCTGTATGCTGGGGTGACTAGGAGCATGGCCTTATATGGTGCCCCAGCTTGGTACCCACTTCGTGGGGAGGAAAGAAGCTTGCTCAACAGGCCGCAGCGCACTCTTGCTCTGCGCGCCATTAGAGCGTATCACACGGTGGCCCTTGACGTGGCACTGGTCATCGCCGGCCTACCACCGTGGGATCTGGAAGCAGAAATCCTGGCCACCATGTACAGGTGGCGAAAAGAAATGAGGACGACGGGTGAACGCCCCGCCCCGGAAGAGTCAGCCCGCATCAGAACCTGCGCTCAGCGGCATCTGATGCGGCGCTGGGCTCTTCGATTGGAGTCCGGTCGTTTCGGGGGCCTAAACCTAAACTAAACCTTACTTTTGTGGGTTAGGTTACAGTTACCTATTTTTTTGGAGTTAGGTTAGTTTAACCTTCTTCGGTTAGGTTAGGTCTAGAAAAACCTAACTTTTTGTAGTTAATTGTAGTATTCGTCACTAAACCTTACTTTTGTGGGTTAGGTTACAGTTACCTATTTTATTGGAGTTAGGTTAGTTAAACCTTCTTCGGTTAGGTTTGGTCTAGAAAAACCTAACTTTTAGTAGTGATTTGTAGTATTCGTCACTAAACCTTACTTTTGTGAATTAGGTTACAGTTACCTATTTTATCGGAGTTAGGTTAGTGTGACCTAACTCGGTCTGGTTAGGTTTAAAAAAACCTAACGTTTTGTAGTGATTTGTAGTATTCGTCACTAAACCTAATTTTTTTAGGTTAGGTTACAGTTACCTATTTTATCGGAGTTAGGTAAGTGTAATCTATCTCGGTCTGGTTAGGTTTAAAAAAACAACGTTTTGTAGTGATTTGTAGTATTCGTCACTAAACCTAACTTTTGTAGGTTAGGTTACAGTTACTCATTTTATCGGAGTTAGGTTAGTTTAACTTACTTCGGTTAGGTTAGGTCTAGAAAAACCTATCTTTTTGTAGTGATTTGTAGTATTCGTCACTAAACCTTACTTTTGTGAATTAGGTTACAGTTACCTATTTTATCGGAGTTAGGTTAGTGTGACCTAACTCGGTCTGGTTAGGTTTAAAAAAACCTAACGTTTTGTAGTGATTTGTAGTATTCGTCACTAAACCTAATTTTTTTAGGTTAGGTTACAGTTACCTATTTTATCGGAGTTAGGTAAGTGTAACCTATCTCGGTCTGGTTAGGTTTAAAAAAACAACGTTTTTTAGTGATTTGTAGTATTCGTCACTAAACCTAACTTTTGTAGGTTAGGTTACAGTTACTCATTTTATCGGAGTTAGGTTAGTTTAACTTACTTCGGTTAGGTTAGGTCTAGAAAAACCTATCTTTTTGTAGTGATTTGTAGTATTCGTCACTAAACCTTAATTTTGTGGGTTAGGTTACAGTTACCTATTTTATTGGAGTTAGGTTAGTTTAACCTTCTTCGGTTAGGTTTTGTCTAGAAAAACCTAACTTTTTGTAGTTATTTGTAGTATTCGTCACTAAACCTAACTTTTGTAGGTTAGGTTACAGTTACCTATTTTATCGGAGTTAGGTTAGTGTAACCTAACTCGGTCTGGTTAGGTTTAAAAAAACCTAACGTTTTGTAGTGATTTGTAGTATTCGTCACTAAACCTAACTTTTGTAGGTTAGGTTTCAGTTACCTATTTTATCGGAGTTCGGTTAGGTTAACTTAACTCGGTCTGGTTAGGTTTAAAAAACCTAACGTTTTGTAGTGATTTGTAATATTCGTCACTAAACTTTACTTTTGTAGGTTAGGTTGCAGTTACCAATTTTATCGGAGGTAGGTTTGTTTAACCTGCTTCGGATAGGCTTGGTTTAAAAAACCTAACTTTTGTAGTGATTTGTAGTATTCGTCACTAAACCTTACTTTTGTAGGTTAGGTTGCAGTTACCAATTTTATCGGAGGTAGGTTTGTTTAACCTGCTTCGGATAGGCTTGGTTTAAAAAACCTAACTTTTGTAGTGATTTGTAGTATTCGTCACTAAGCCTTATTTTTGTAGGTTAGATTACAGTCACCTATTTCATCGGTGTTAGGTTAAAAAAAAACCTACTGTTTTGTAGTGATTTGTAGTATTTGTCACTAAACCTTACTTTTGTAGGTTAGGTTACAGTTACCTTTTTAACGAAGTTTACTGTTATCCGTTTGGTTAGGTTTAAAAAAACCTAACTTTTTGTATTGATTTGTAGTATTCGTCACTAAGCCTAATTTTTGTTGGTTAGGTTACAGTTACCTGTTTTATCGGAGTTAGGTTAGTGCTATCTACCTCGGTTGAGTAAGGTTAAAAAAATTTAACGTTTTGTAGTAATTTGTAGTATTCATCACTAAACATAAATTTTGTAGGTTAGGTTACAGTTTTCTTTTTATTGGAGTTAGTTTTCTGTAACCCGTTAGGTTAGGTTTAAAAAAACCTAACTTATTGTAGTGATTTGTAGTATTCGTCACTAAACCAAGCTTTTGTAGGTTAGGTTACAGTTACCTTTTTTATCGGAGTTAGGTTAGTGTAGCCTAACTTGGGTTATGCAGCGGAGTCACCTCCTAGAGCGACGGGATGTTATTGGTTACATCCGGTTACGATCGGATGTAAGTAATAGCATCCTGTCCCGGTGCATCCCGGGCAACTGCGGTTAGCAATTAGCAATTTCCTTCGGGGATTGGTAGCCGACGGCTAAACTCTGCCAGTGTCGCTCCTTGTGCTGCTATGACTAGCATAGCGGCGCAAGGATGTGTTCACGAAGCACACCGTTACCTGCTCTTTTCAGGGTGGACCGGGGGTCCAGTTTAGCTGGGCCGCGAGGCGGAAGCCTTTATAAAAACTACCACGCTCGGCAGTGCCCACCTTTAGTCAGCCGCCGCTGACTGGCGGGTCGCCGGGCAACCCGTTACCCTAACGGAGGGGCCGGGGCCGTCGGGGCATCTGCCCGGGCTGCGAGGAAGGACCACCTCAATAAAAAACCCACGCATACCTGCCCTCCGGGGCAGGCCGGGAGTCGTCGGGGTATTTTCCCGGACTGCGAGTAAGGAAAACCTCAATAAAAAACCCCCGAAGGGTTTTCTCCTAGTTTCCCGAAAAAACTGGGCCGCATGTTCTTGCCGTGTGTGCCGGGATCCTGGGCGTTGAGCCTGTGGCAGACCACCCAGGCAACACACTCCTTTGGCCCCTAATTCTGGTAACACGGGCGGTCCTGGTGTAGCCGCATCAGGATCAATCGGCTTTGGGCGAACGGCTTAACCTTCGCCCTAGGTTAGAGGGGGTTCGGGGGACAGGGCCAGCGGCGGGCTCGGTGAAGCGCTAGTTTTGGACGACTAGTGCCAACCTTGCCCTAACCGTCTGCGCCAAAGATCCCGTCCGGCGGTTCCACTCTGAGAGTATGGGTGGGATCCCCTCTATATCTGGCGGGCAGCTCTGGGCTGCGGCTCCCAACTGTGGGCTCCAAGGAGGGTGGAGACCCCGCTGGATGAAGACGCATAGGAGACAGATAAGGAAAATGAAATCTCTCAATCTGAAGTTCTCGACCAAACCCCGAGCGCAAGGCGTTCAATCAACTGCAGCCGAACCAGCACAGCTGTTGAATTCGGCGGAGAACAGGAGGACCGGAACTGGCTCACAGTTTAATCCGGTTAAAGACGAAGCTAATGAAGCGGGTTACTCCCGCCAATCCGGCTACAACACAGCGTCGGACGGTGGCCGCAGTCGCTCGCAGAGCCGCATGCGCTCTCAGAGCCGCAAGCGCTCCCGAAGCCGCAGGCGGCGCCCAACCGACAGCCGACACGGTTCCAACGAACTGTTATTCGCGCGGGGCGGGTTCTCCGAGTCTGAGGGTGAAGACCCTCAGTCTCGGAAAATCAGCACTGCCACAAGAGGGAGAAATAGACACCAAAAATCGGTGTCTACTAATGCGAGACAATTTTTAAGGGACAAGGAGGAGGAAGCCTTCGAGGAGGAATTCAACCGCGTTCTTGAGCGGAGGACAAAGTCGCCCACTCTCTTCGTAGAGCCCTCGGTCTCCGAACCCCTTAAATGCCCTGACCTGCCTGACGACCTCGGAATGCTTGACATGACGGAGATGAAAGAGATGGCCCACCAATGCCTGGGCGCTGTCACGACCGTCAAGTCGAAGTCAGGAAATCTTCATGGCTGCATGCAAAAGGCCTTGAATGACGCAACCAAGACCCTGAAAGGCCTGATCGCAGAAATGGCGACCAGGTCAATGAATGAGGAGCACAGGCGCATCGCGGCTGCCAACAAAAACCTCAGAGAGGAGGTAGCCAACCTCAAGACTGAGGTCCGCAGCCTCCGGAGAGAGTTCTCTGAGAGAGCATCCTGCGTTGCGCCTACCTCCCCCCTGGACATGACAACCATGGATCCCCATGGAAAAGAGACGCTCTTGCGATCTATCGCGGCGCTTATCGACTCTCGCCTCGAGAGTCGATTTGCTGGCCCCACCGCAGATCAGGCGGGCACCAGCCAGACCCGGAACGACCCAGCACCACCACCCGTCTCAAACGAGGTCAATTGGGTCCAGGTCACTCGGCGCAAACGTAAACGGCCCAAGAAGGGGAAGCAGCCTCGCAACCCCTCCACGACAGCCGGCAAGAATGCTCAGTCCCAGGGACCCAAACCAAAAAAGCCCAAAGGACCTTCCCTGACCCCGCCTCGATCCTCAGCAGTAGTCCTCTCGCTACAGCCTGAAGCGGTCGAAAAGGGGATCAGCTACACTGAGGCCCTCAAAAAGGCAAAGGGGGTTCTGTCCCTCTCGGACCTAGGCCTAGAGGGCGTTAAGTGTAGTAAGACCGCTACGGGAGCAAGGATGCTCGAGGTCACGGGCCCTGAGCACGGCGAGAAGGCCGACAATGGAGGTCCTGGATGGTGTGGTCAACGTGGCCCGCCCCATGAAACGAGCGGACGTCAGAGTCACCGAGCTGGATGGAGGACACGCCAGACAAATATGCCCCTCAGTCAAGGTCCTGAGTGAGTTGTGTTTCAGGTGTGGGCAACCGACCACAAGTCCACAGCCTGCTCCGCGAAGCCGCGATGCGCCCTCTGCGCAGACTCCGGCAGAGCGTCAGACCACGTTATGAGGGGGAAGTCTTGCAGACCCCAGGTTAGAGGCAGGGCCATGGTCGCGCAGATCCCGACCGCCACCCAACCCAGAACAACAAGCCAACCCAGGCCGCTGGAGGAAGAGATGCAGGTAACGGACAATGCAAGCAGTTAGGTCCCCCATCTCTCTCCTCCAGACGAACCTCAACCACGCCACCAGGGCTCAGGACTTGTTCCTGGCGAACCTGGTGGCGTGGAACATTGACCTGGCTGTCGCAGCGGAGCCATATTACATTCGCCCTAATTGGGCTGGCTCCGCTGATGAAACGGTGGCAATAGTGGCATTGCCCGGTCCCCGATCCTCCCCCCTCGTAACCCTGGAGAGAGGCCAAGGATTCGTCACGGAAAAATGGAGGAGAATCGCCATTGTTGGGGTGTACTTCTCCCCAAACCTTCCCCTCCCACAATTTGAGGCCTTCCTCGAAACTCTGGGCCCTGCTGTTGGCAGACTTTCGCCCCTCCAGGTCGTCCTACTGGGCGACCTAAATGCGAAGTCGCCGGCCTGGGGATGCCCAGCTCCAAATGCTCGTAGAGGAATCCTAGAGCAGTGGGCCTCCGAGCAGGGGCTGGTCCTCCTCAACAGAGGAAATGCTCCGACCTGCGTGCGTCCACAGGGGGGATCTGTGGTGGATTTAACGTTCGCTACCTCTGCCCTCGCGCGCAGGTTTGGAGACTGGAGGGTACTTGAGGGGGAGGAGACACTCTCGGACCATACCTGCATCCGCTTTGAGTCTGTCTCCTCCCAAACTCAGCCGATCCGGGATAGTCACCGCCATTTCCCGCGCTGGGCCCTCACACGGCTAGACAAGGATGTGGCCGAGGAGGCGGCTCTAGTTCAAAACTGGAGCTACCCCTCGGAACCCGGACAGGACGTAGACGAGGATGCGGCTCGCCTGCAGGCCGCGATGTCGCAGGTCTGCGACGCGTCGATGCCCCGGACAAGACCCTCTCTCCGCGCAAAGAGGTATACTGGTGGAACGAAGAGATTGCCGCTCTTCGAGCCACCATAACGCCTTGCGCAGGGCTTTTGTCAGATGTCGTCGTCGGAGCAATCGCGTCGCAGGCTCTCCAGAAGGCCATCGCCGTAGCGAAGGAAAAAGCGCACGATTAATTGCTCGAGGAGTTGGATAGGGATCCGTGGGGGTGGCCGTACAAAGCCGTACGGAACAAGTTCCGCCCGATGACCGCCCCTGTCACGGAAACCCTGAAGCTCCTCTTCTCAAGAGAGACATCGGCGCGCTATTCCTGGACTGCGAGCCACACCAACCGGAGAGGACAAGGCCTCCCAGAATACCTGCAGAGTCTCCCGTCCCCCCGTCACGGACGAAGAGATGGAGATGGCCAGGGACAGGCTAAAGGGGAGAACCACTGCCCCTGGGCCGGATAGTGTTCCTGGTCGCGTCCTGCACATCGCCCTAAACCATCTGGGTGACAGGCTTCGGGACGTCTATAACAGGTCCCTTCTAACGGGAAGGTTCCCAAAGGCGTGGAAGGTGGGTCGCCTCTGCTTGATTCCCAAGGAGGGAAAACCGGCAGAATCGCCTTCCGCCTATAGGCCTATAGTGCTGCTCGATAGGGAAAGCTCCTGGAGAAAATCTTGGCGTCCCGTCTCATCGAGCACATGCAGCGTACTGGTCCAAACCTCTCGGATAACCAGTTCGGGTTTCGAACTAGCCGATCCACAACGGACTCCATCCTGGCACTAAGAACTTTCGCCGAGGAGGCCATCGAGGACGGAGACAGGGTGCTGGCCGTATCGATTGATGTCGCCAACGCCTTCAACAGCCTCCCATTTTCCACCATCGTCGAGGCACTCCGGTTCCATGGAGTGCCTCCGTACCTTGGGAGGCTGTTGGAGAACTACCTGAGTGAGAGGGAGGTAGTGTACACGGTGGCGGGGGGCATGCTGGAGCGGAGAGCGACGCGGTGCGGTGTCCCGCAGGGATCGGTCCTAGGACCGACCCTGTGGAACATCGGATTCGACTTTGTCCTCCGGAACCGGCCTCTCCCGCGCACCCGTGTGCTCTGCTACGCAGATGACACCCTTGTCGTGGCTTGGGGGGGGAGCCTCGCCGAGGTGTGTCGTCGGGGCGAGGTTGCAGTCTCGGCAGTTGTTGACGCCGCCCAACGCCTTGGTCTGTCGGTCGCAGTGCACAAGACTGAGGCCTTGCTGATCTACGACCCACGACAGGGCCCACCACCCGGAGCTCGGATCACGGTAGATGGAACTGTCGTCGGGATTGGGACCCAGATGAAATATCTGGGTCTCACTCGCGACGGCAGATGGAATTTTGCTCCCCATTTCGAGCAGCTGCAGCCTCGATTGATACTGCTGCTGTGCAGCAGCTCTGAGTCGCCTGCTGCCTAACGTCGGCGGCCTCAGCATTAGCTGTCGCAGGCTGTATGCTGGGGTGTCTAGGAGTATGGCCTTGTATGGTGCCCCAGCTTGGTACCCACTTCGTGGGGAGGCAAGGAGCTTGCTCAACAGGCCGCAGCGTACTCTTGCGTTGCATGCCATTAGAGCGTATCACACGGTGGCCCTTGACGTGGCATTAGTCATCGCCGGTCTACCACCGTGGGATCTTGAAGCCGAAATCCTGGCCACCATGTACAGGTGGCGAAAAGAAGTGAGGACGACGGGTGAACGCCCCGCCCCGGAAGAGTCAGCCCGCATCAGAACCTGCGCTCAGCGGCATCTGATGCGGCGCTGGGCTCTTCGATTGGAGTCCGGTCGTTTCGGGGGCCTGGCGGACCGCACGATTAGTGCGATCCGTCCGGTGCTCGAAGACTGGATGACAAGGCGTCATGGCTCTCTCACTTTCCGTTTTGTGCAGGTCCTAACCGGGCATGGTTGCTTTGGTTGGTACCTGCATCACATAGCGAGGAGAGAGCCGACCCCTGAGTGTCACGAATGCGGTGCCGCGGAGGACACTGTTGACCACACCCTTCAGGTGTGCTCAGCATGGGTCCAGCAGCGCCGTATTCTGACCTCAGTGGTTGGGGATAACCTCTCGCTTCCCAGCATAGTGCGAGCTATGTTGGGAAGCGAGAGGGCATGGGAGGGTATGGTCTCCTTCTGCGAGGACGTGGTGTCGCAAAAGGAGGCTGCGGAGCGGGTCAGGGAGGACGATCCTCATGCTGATCCGATCCGTAGACGAAGGAGGGGGAGAAGGCGGAGGCATTACGCCCTTCGTCATCTCAACCCTCTAGCAGGCTAGTGAGTGAAGGGTCAAGAGGCCCTATGCTCGCATTGCACAGCCTGCCAGCCTTGGGGTGATCCTGTGTGTACTGGATCACCTTATTTCATATGCCTGAGGCCCGGCATAGCCGTACGTGGGTGATGCATGGAAGTCATACATTGGGTCCCCATGCATCACCAACATACGTTGAGGTGTACACCGCAGGTCTAGAAAAACCTAACTTTTTGTAGTGATTTGTAGTATTCGTCACTAAACCTTACTTTTGTGGGTTAGGTTACAGTTACCTATTTTTTTGGAGTTAGGTTAGTTTAACCTTCTTCGGTTAGGTTAGGTCTAGAAAAACCTAACTTTTTGTAGTTAATTGTAGTATTCGTCACTAAACCTTACTTTTGTGGGTTAGGTTACAGTTACCTATTTTATTGGAGTTAGGTTAGTTAAACCTTCTTCGGTTAGGTTTGGTCTAGAAAAACCTAACTTTTAGTAGTGATTTGTAGTATTCGTCACTAAACCTTACTTTTGTGAATTAGGTTACAGTTACCTATTTTATCGGAGTTAGGTTAGTGTGACCTAACTCGGTCTGGTTAGGTTTAAAAAAACCTAACGTTTTGTAGTGATTTGTAGTATTCGTCACTAAACCTAATTTTTTTAGGTTAGGTTACAGTTACCTATTTTATCGGAGTTAGGTAAGTGTAATCTATCTCGGTCTGGTTAGGTTTAAAAAAACAACGTTTTGTAGTGATTTGTAGTATTCGTCACTAAACCTAACTTTTGTAGGTTAGGTTACAGTTACTCATTTTATCGGAGTTAGGTTAGTTTAACTTACTTCGGTTAGGTTAGGTCTAGAAAAACCTATCTTTTTGTAGTGATTTGTAGTATTCGTCACTAAACCTTAATTTTGTGGGTTAGGTTACAGTTACCTATTTAATTGGAGTTAGGTTAGTTTAACCTTCTTCGGTTAGGTTTTGTCTAGAAAAACCTAACTTTTTGTAGTGATTTGTAGTATTCGTCACTAAACCTTACTTTTGTGGGTTAGGTTACAGTTACTAATTTTTTTGGAGTTAGGTTAGTTTAACCTTCTTCGGTTAGGTTAGGTCTAGAAAAACCTAACTTTTTGTAGTTAATTGTAGTATTCGTCACTAAACCTTACTTTTGTGGGTTAGGTTACAGTTACCTATTTTATTGGAGTTAGGTTAGTTAAACCTTCTTCGGTTAGGTTTGGTCTAGAAAAACCTAACTTTTAGTAGTGATTTGTAGTATTCGTCACTAAACCTTACTTTTGTGAATTAGGTTACAGTTACCTATTTTATCGGAGTTAGGTTAGTGTGACCTAACTCGGTCTGGTTAGGTTTAAAAAAACCTAACGTTTTGTAGTGATTTGTAGTATTCGTCACTAAACCTAATTTTTTTAGGTTAGGTTACAGTTACCTATTTTATCGGAGTTAGGTAAGTGTAACCTATCTCGGTCTGGTTAGGTTTAAAAAAACAACGTTTTTTAGTGATTTGTAGTATTCGTCACTAAACCTAACTTTTGTAGGTTAGGTTACAGTTACTCATTTTATCGGAGTTAGGTTAGTTTAACTTACTTCGGTTAGGTTAGGTCTAGAAAAACCTATCTTTTTGTAGTGATTTGTAGTATTCGTCACTAAACCTTAATTTTGTGGGTTAGGTTACAGTTACCTATTTTATTGGAGTTAGGTTAGTTTAACCTTCTTCGGTTAGGTTTTGTCTAGAAAAACCTAACTTTTTGTAGTTATTTGTAGTATTCATCACTAAACCTAACTTTTGTAGGTTAGGTTACAGTTACCTATTTTATCGGAGTTAGGTTAGTGTAACCTAACTCGGTCTGGTTAGGTTTAAAAAAACCTAACGTTTTGTAGTGATTTGTAGTATTCGTCACTAAACCTAACTTTTGTAGGTTAGGTTTCAGTTACCTATTTTATCGGAGTTCGGTTAGGTTAACTTAACTCGGTCTGGTTAGGTTTAAAAAACCTAACGTTTTGTAGTGATTTGTAATATTCGTCACTAAACTTTACTTTTGTAGGTTAGGTTGCAGTTACCAATTTTATCGGAGGTAGGTTTGTTTAACCTGCTTCGGATAGGCTTGGTTTAAAAAACCTAACTTTTGTAGTGATTTGTAGTATTCGTCACTAAACCTTACTTTTGTAGGTTAGGTTGCAGTTACCAATTTTATCGGAGGTAGGTTTGTTTAACCTGCTTCGGATAGGCTTGGTTTAAAAAACCTAACTTTTGTAGTGATTTGTAGTATTCGTCACTAAGCCTTATTTTTGTAGGTTAGATTACAGTCACCTATTTCATCGGTGTTAGGTTTAAAAAAAACCTACTGTTTTGTAGTGATTTGTAGTATTTGTCACTAAACCTTACTTTTGTAGGTTAGGTTACAGTTACCTTTTTAACGAAGTTTACTGTTATCCGTTTGGTTAGGTTTAAAAAAACCTAACTTTTTGTATTGATTTGTAGTATTCGTCACTAAGCCTAATTTTTGTTGGTTAGGTTACAGTTACCTGTTTTATCGGAGTTAGGTTAGTGCTATCTACCTCGGTTGAGTAAGGTTAAAAAAATTTAACGTTTTGTAGTAATTTGTAGTATTCATCACTAAACATAAATTTTGTAGGTTAGGTTACAGTTTTCTTTTTATTGGAGTTAGTTTTCTGTAACCCGTTAGGTTAGGTTTAAAAAAACCTAACTTATTGTAGTGATTTGTAGTATTCGTCACTAAACCAAGCTTTTGTAGGTTAGGTTACAGTTACCTTTTTTATCGGAGTTAGGTTAGTGTAGCCTAACTTGGGTTATGCAGCGGAGTCACCTCCTAGAGCGACGGGATGTTATTGGTTACATCCGGTTACGATCGGATGTAAGTAATAGCATCCTGTCCTGGTGCATCCCGGGCAACTGCGGTTAGCAATTAGCAATTTCCTTCGGGGATTGGTAGCCGACGGCTAAACTCTGCCAGTGTCGCTCCTTGTGCTGCTATGACTAGCATAGCGGCGCAAGGATGTGTTCACGAAGCACACCGTTACCTGCTCTTTTCAGGGTGGACCGGGGGTCCAGTTTAGCTGGGCCGCGAGGCGGAAGCCTTTATAAAAACTACCACGCTCGGCAGTGCCCACCTTTAGTCAGCCGCCGCTGACTGGCGGGTCGCCGGGCAACCCGTTACCCTAACGGAGGGGCCGGGGCCGTCGGGGCATCTGCCCGGGCTGCGAGGAAGGACCACCTCAATAAAAAACCCACGCATACCTGCCCTCCGGGGCAGGCCGGGAGTCGTCGGGGTATTTTCCCGGACTGCGAGTAAGGAAAACCTCAATAAAAAACCCCCGAAGGGTTTTCTCCTAGTTTCCCGAAAAAACTGGGCCGCATGTTCTTGCCGTGTGTGCCGGGATCCTGGGCGTTGAGCCTGTGGCAGACCACCCAGGCAACACACTCCTTTGGCCCCTAATTCTGGTAACACGGGCGGTCCTGGTGTAGCCGCATCAGGATCAATCGGCTTTGGGCGAACGGCTTAACCTTCGCCCTAGGTTAGAGGGGGTTCGGGGGACAGGGCCAGCGGCGGGCTCGGTGAAGCGCTAGTTTTGGACGACTAGTGCCAACCTTGCCCTAACCGTCTGCGCCAAAGATCCCGTCCGGCGGTTCCACTCTGAGAGTATGGGTGGGATCCCCTCTATATCTGGCGGGCAGCTCTGGGCTGCGGCTCCCAACTGTGGGCTCCAAGGAGGGTGGAGACCCCGCTGGATGAAGACGCATAGGAGACAGATAAGGAAAATGAAATCTCTCAATCTGAAGTTCTCGACCAAACCCCGAGCGCAAGGCGTTCAATCAACTGCAGCCGAACCAGCACAGCTGTTGAATTCGGCGGAGAACAGGAGGACCGGAACTGGCTCACAGTTTAATCCGGTTAAAGACGAAGCTAATGAAGCGGGTTACTCCCGCCAATCCGGCTACAACACAGCGTCGGACGGTGGCCGCAGTCGCTCGCAGAGCCGCATGCGCTCTCAGAGCCGCAAGCGCTCCCGAAGCCGCAGGCGGCGCCCAACCGACAGCCGACACGGTTCCAACGAACTGTTATTCGCGCGGGGCGGGTTCTCCGAGTCTGAGGGTGAAGACCCTCAGTCTCGGAAAATCAGCACTGCCACAAGAGGGAGAAATAGACACCAAAAATTGGTGTCTACTAATGCGAGACAATTTTTAAGGGACAAGGAGGAGGAAGCCTTCGAGGAGGACTTCAACCGCGTTCTTGAGCGGAGGACAAAGTCGCCCACTCTCTTCGTAGAGCCCTCGGTCTCCGAACCCCTTAAATGCCCTGACCTGCCTGACGACCTCGGAATGCTTGACATGACGGAGATGAAAGAGATGGCCCACCAATGCCTGGGCGCTGTCACGACCGTCAAGTCGAAGTCAGGAAATCTTCATGGCTGCATGCAAAAGGCCTTGAATGACGCAACCAAGACCCTGAAATGGCGACCAGGTCAATGAATGAGGAGCACAGGCGCATCGCGGCTGCCAACAAAAACCTCAGAGAGGAGGTAGCCAACCTCAAGACTGAGGTCCGCAGCCTCCGGAGAGAGTTCTCTGAGAGAGCATCCTGCGTTGCGCCTACCTCCCCCCTGGACATGACAACCATGGATCCCCATGGAAAAGAGACGCTCTTGCGATCTATCGCGGCGCTTATCGACTCTCGCCTCGAGAGTCGATTTGCTGGCCCCACCGCAGATCAGGCGGGCACCAGCCAGACCCGGAACGACCCAGCACCACCACCCGTCTCAAACGAGGTCAATTGGGTCCAGGTCACTCGGCGCAAACGTAAACGGCCCAAGAAGGGGAAGCAGCCTCGCAACCCCTCCACGACAGCCGGCAAGAATGCTCAGTCCCAGGGACCCAAACCAAAAAAGCCCAAAGGACCTTCCCTGACCCCGCCTCGATCCTCAGCAGTAGTCCTCTCGCTACAGCCTGAAGCGGTCGAAAAGGGGATCAGCTACACTGAGGCCCTCAAAAAGGCAAAGGGGGTTCTGTCCCTCTCGGACCTAGGCCTAGGCCACTTAACGCCCAAGTGTAGTAAGACCGCTACGGGAGCAAGGATGCTCGAGGTCACGGGCCCTGAGCACGGCGAGAAGGCCGACAATGGAGGTCCTGGATGGTGTGGTCAACGTGGCCCGCCCCATGAAACGAGCGGACGTCAGAGTCACCGAGCTGGATGGAGGACACGCCAGACAAATATGCCCCTCAGTCAAGGTCCTGAGTGAGTTGTGTTTCAGGTGTGGGCAACCGACCACAAGTCCACAGCCTGCTCCGCGAAGCCGCGATGCGCCCTCTGCGCAGACTCCGGCAGAGCGTCAGACCACGTTATGAGGGGGAAGTCTTGCAGACCCCAGGTTAGAGGCAGGGCCATGGTCGCGCAGATCCCGACCGCCACCCAACCCAGAACAACAAGCCAACCCAGGCCGCTGGAGGAAGAGATGCAGGTAACGGACAATGCAAGCAGTTAGGTCCCCCATCTCTCTCCTCCAGACGAACCTCAACCACGCCACCAGGGCTCAGGACTTGTTCCTGGCGAACCTGGTGGCGTGGAACATTGACCTGGCTGTCGCAGCGGAGCCATATTACATTCGCCCTAATTGGGCTGGCTCCGCTGATGAAACGGTGGCAATAGTGGCATTGCCCGGTCCCCGATCCTCCCCCCTCGTAACCCTGGAGAGAGGCCAAGGATTCGTCACGGAAAAATGGAGGAGAATCGCCATTGTTGGGGTGTACTTCTCCCCAAACCTTCCCCTCCCACAATTTGAGGCCTTCCTCGAAACTCTGGGCCCTGCTGTTGGCAGACTTTCGCCCCTCCAGGTCGTCCTACTGGGCGACCTAAATGCGAAGTCGCCGGCCTGGGGATGCCCAGCTCCAAATGCTCGTAGAGGAATCCTAGAGCAGTGGGCCTCCGAGCAGGGGCTGGTCCTCCTCAACAGAGGAAATGCTCCGACCTGCGTGCGTCCACAGGGGGGATCTGTGGTGGATTTAACGTTCGCTACCTCTGCCCTCGCGCGCAGGTTTGGAGACTGGAGGGTACTTGAGGGGGAGGAGACACTCTCGGACCATACCTGCATCCGCTTTGAGTCTGTCTCCTCCCAAACTCAGCCGATCCGGGATAGTCACCGCCATTTCCCGCGCTGGGCCCTCACACGGCTAGACAAGGATGTGGCCGAGGAGGCGGCTCTAGTTCAAAACTGGAGCTACCCCTCGGAACCCGGACAGGACGTAGACGAGGATGCGGCTCGCCTGCAGGCCGCGATGTCGCAGGTCTGCGACGCGTCGATGCCCCGGACAAGACCCTCTCTCCGCGCAAAGAGGTATACTGGTGGAACGAAGAGATTGCCGCTCTTCGAGCCACCATAACGCCTTGCGCAGGGCTTTTGTCAGATGTCGTCGTCGGAGCAATCGCGTCGCAGGCTCTCCAGAAGGCCATCGCCGTAGCGAAGGAAAAAGCGCACGATTAATTGCTCGAGGAGTTGGATAGGGATCCGTGGGGGCGGCCGTACAAAGCCGTACGGAACAAGTTCCGCCCGATGACCGCCCCTGTCACGGAAACCCTGAAGGTCCTCTTCTCAAGAGAGACATCGGCGCGCTATTCCTGGACTGCGAGCCACACCAACCGGAGAGGACAAGGCCTCCCAGAATACCTGCAGAGTCTCCCGTCCCCCCGTCACGGACGAAGAGATGGAGATGGCCAGGGACAGGCTAAAGGGGAGAACCACTGCCCCTGGGCCGGATAGTGTTCCTGGTCGCGTCCTGCACATCGCCCTAAACCATCTGGGTGACAGGCTTCGGGACGTCTATAACAGGTCCCTTCTAACGGGAAGGTTCCCAAAGGCGTGGAAGGTGGGTCGCCTCTGCTTGATTCCCAAGGAGGGAAAACCGGCAGAATCGCCTTCCGCCTATAGGCCTATAGTGCTGCTCGATAGGGAAAGCTCCTGGAGAAAATCTTGGCGTCCCGTCTCATCGAGCACATGCAGCGTACTGGTCCAAACCTCTCGGATAACCAGTTCGGGTTTCGAACTAGCCGATCCACAATGGACTCCATCCTGGCACTAAGAACTTTCGCCGAGGAGGCCATCGAGGACGGAGACAGGGTGCTGGCCGTATCGATTGATGTCGCCAACGCCTTCAACAGCCTCCCATTTTCCACCATCGTCGAGGCACTCCGGTTCCATGGAGTGCCTCCGTACCTTGGGAGGCTGTTGGAGAACTACCTGAGTGAGAGGGAGGTAGTGTACACGGTGGCGGGGGGCATGCTGGAGCGGAGAGCGACGCGGTGCGGTGTCCCGCAGGGATCGGTCCTAGGACCGACCCTGTGGAACATCGGATTCGACTTTGTCCTCCGGAACCGGCCTCTCCCGCGCACCCGTGTGCTCTGCTACGCAGATGACACCCTTGTCGTGGCTCGGGGGGGGAGCCTCGCCGAGGTGTGTCGTCGGGGCGAGGTTGCAGTCTCGGCAGTTGTTGACGCCGCCCAACGCCTTGGTCTGTCGGTCGCAGTGCACAAGACTGAGGCCTTGCTGATCTACGACCCACGACAGGGCCCACCACCCGGAGCTCGGATCACGGTAGATGGAACTGTCGTCGGGATTGGGACCCAGATGAAATATCTGGGTCTCACTCGCGACGGCAGATGGAATTTTGCTCCCCATTTCGAGCAGCTGCAGCCTCGATTGATACTGCTGCTGTGCAGCAGCTCTGAGTCGCCTGCTGCCTAACGTCGGCGGCCCCAGCATTAGCTGTCGCAGGCTGTATGCTGGGGTGTCTAGGAGTATGGCCTTGTATGGTGCCCCAGCTTGGTACCCACTTCGTGGGGAGGCAAGGAGCTTGCTTAACAGGCCGCAGCGTACTCTTGCGTTGCATGCCATTAGAGCGTATCACACGGTGGCCCTTGACGTGGCATTAGTCATCGCCGGTCTACCACCGTGGGATCTTGAAGCCGAAATCCTGGCCACCATGTACAGGTGGCGAAAAGAAGTGAGGACGACGGGTGAACGCCCCGCCCCGGAAGAGTCAGCCCGCATCAGAACCTGCGCTCAGCGGCAATTGATGCGGCGCTGGGCCCTTCGATTGGAGTCCGGTCGTTTCGGGGGCCTGGCGGACCGCACGATTAGTGCGATCCGTCCGGTGCTCGAAGACTGGATGACAAGGCGTCATGGCTCTCTCACTTTCCTTCTGGTGCAGGTCCTAACCGGGCATGGTTGCTTTGGTTGGTACCTGCATCACATAGCGAGGAGAGAGCCGACCCCTGAGTGTCACGAATGCGGTGCCGCGGAGGACATTGTTGACCACACCCTTCAGGTGTGTTCAGCATGGGTCCAGCAGCGCCGCATTCTGACCTCAGTGGTTGGGGATAACCTCTCCCTTCCCAGCATAGTGCGAGCTATGTTGGAAAGCGAGAGGGCATGGGAGGGTATGGTCTCCTTTTGAGAGGACGTGGTGTCGCAAAAGGAGGCTGCGGAGCGGATCAGGGAGGACGACCCTCATGCTGATCCGATCCGCAGAAGAAGGAGGGGGCGAAGGCGGAGGCGTTACGTCATCCGCCATCACCACCCTCAAGCAAGCTAGTGGGCGAAGGGTCAAGGGGCCCTATGCTTGTATTGCACAGCTTGCCTGACTTGGGGTGATCCTGCGTGTACGGGATCACCTTATTCCATATGCCTGAGGCCCGGCATGGTGGTGATGCATGGAAGTCATACATTGGGTCCCCACGCACCATCAACATACGTTGAGGTGTACACCGCAGGTTTTTTTAGTATGGTATGCTTGCCGAGAGACAGCGACTAGCGCTGCCTCCCGGAAAGAGAGTCCTTACATAACCTGCCGCTAACCCTGACGCGGTTGGTATGCTAACGCATTTTATCCTGCGATAAAAAAAAAAACCTGGGCAGTGCTACAGTCTCTCCAGCGGTGCCATATTGACTATCGGTACATCGAGGTGTTGAAGTGTTTATACAAAAACGCCACCATGTCGGTCCGAGTACAGGAGCAGAGCACGAAGGCGATTCCTCTGCAGCGAGGCGTAAAACAGGGAGATGTTATATCTCCGAAACTGTTCACCGCTGCATTGGAAGACGCTTTCAAGCTCCTGGAATGGAAAGGATTTGGCATCAACATCAACGGCGAGTACATCACTCACCTTCGGTTTGCCGACGATATTGTGGTCATGGCAGAATCGCTTGAAGACCTCAGCACAATGCTCGATGACCTTACTCGAGTCTCCCAACAAGTAGGCCTGCGAATGAACATGGACAAAACCAAGCTCATGTCGAATGCCCATGTTGCGCCCTACCCAGTATCCGTTGGGAGCTCTACTCTCGAAATTGTTGACAAATATGTCTACTTAGGACAAGTTATCAGACAAGTCGGTGCACCTGCCAAACAACGGCGAACGCTAACCGGACGCGCGAGGGAGTTGGCCGACGTACTCTTCAGGCGGAGGGTGGACGTGGCGTTCCTGCAGGAGACTCGGTGGAAAGGCAGCAGATCCCGGTTAATTGGGAATGGCTACAAACTGATCTACACGGGTGCACCTGGTGGAGCGAATGGGGTGGCCGTAGTCCTCTCCGAAGGATTTCAGAACGACATTCTGGAAGTGAAACGCTACAGCGATCGGCTGATGGTCGTGGGGGTGCTTGTCGAAGGGGTTGTCACCCACTTGATAAGTGCTTACGCGCCACAGGCCGGTTGTGGCGAGGCTGAGAGAATGGCGTTCTGGGGTCTGCTTGGTGGAGTGCTTAGCGGTATCCCGTTGTCGCAGGGGATTGTTGTGGGTGGCGATCTGAACGGTCATGTGGGTGAACGGTGTGAGGAGTTTGAGCGTGTTCATGGTGGTTATGGGTACGGTGGTCGTAATGCAGAAGGTGGGGATATCCTCAGGACGTGTGCGGCTGCTGACCTTGCCATTGTGAACACGTATTTCAAAAAGAAAACCGAGCACCTTATCACCTACAGGAGCGGGAGGCACGCCACTCAGATCGATTTCCTACTCACCAGGAGACACCACATCAGTAAAGTGGCCAACTGCAAAGTCATACCCGGTGAGAGTCTCGCTGCATAATACCGTCTAATTGTCATGGATCTCCGCGTAAAGCCCAAGATCAAGCGTATCGAGCGCTGCCGACGCCAAATCAGATGGTGGAAGCTTAATAAAGACACGTCCCAGAAGTTCGCCTTAACTATCGGCGACAAGTGCGACGGTAGTGATGGCGAACCAGTCCAAAAATACTGGGATAGGATTCAGGCAACCGTCACTGATGCAGCGAAAGCGGTGCTTGGCTTATCTCAGGGCGGTCGCAAATGTGACAAGGAGACTTGGTGGTGGAACGACTCAGTCCAAGAGGAGATTAGGGTGAAGAAAGCCCTCTTTAAAAAGTGGCAAGCGTCCAGATCTCCTGAAGACCATGACGCGTACAAGGGTGCAAAACGCGCTGCTAAGAGAGCTGTAGCCAGAGCCAGACGAGACCACTTTCATACGCTCTATGACAAGTTGGAATCGTCTGAGGGGCAAAAGCTAATCTATAAGTTAGCGCGCTCCAGGGTCAAAGCGGCACAGGATATTTCCCAGTGTCGCTGTGTTAAAGACCCTGGGGGCAACCTGCTATGCGAGGACCTCGCGGTGAAGGAGAGATGGCGCTCTTATTTCCACGAGTTGCTGAATAAGCAGCACAAAGAGGTGCAGCCACCGGACCTCCCTCCGAATCAGGGACTAGTACCACCAGTAACGCCTGAAGAAGCTTGGTGTGGACATCCTAACCTACCTTTACAACCGCATACTCTTAAGCGGGCTGATCCCGAGCCAATGGAGAATGAGTATTATTACTCCGGTCTTCAAAGGCAAGGGATCAGTGCAAGAGTGCAGTAACTACCGCGGTATAAAGGTGTCCGTGTCGGTGTAATCATGTCCCACACCATGAAGCTCCTTGAGCGGATTGTGGACTCCCGGATCCGACAGGAGTGTGATGTCTCGGAGTGTCAATATGGGTTTCGTCCTGGCAACGGTACTATGGACCCTGTCTTCGCCCTAAGGACCGTCATGGAGAGATACAGGGCGAAGAACACGCCTCTGCACTTGCTCTTTCTTGATCTGCAGAAGGCCTTCGACTGTGTCCCTCGAGTGGTGATCTGGTGGGCACTGAGATCCAAAGGGGTCCCCGAGGCATATATTGACATTATTCGGGACATGTACCGCAGCTCCGATTCTATGGTTCGGACCGCTGTTGGCGACACCAAACCGTTCCCCATCACCGTCGGAGTACACCAGGGTTCCGTCCTCAGTCCGTTTCTGTTCAGTGTGATATTAAACGTTGTGTCAGACAGCATCAGAGACTCACATGAGCAGCCACCATGGCTGCTGATGTATGCTGACGATATCGCACTGGTGGACGCGGACAGGGGCAGGCTGGTGAGACGGGTGAACGAGTGGAAGCAGTCGCTTGAGAGCGGTGGTCTGAAACTCAATGTGGCGAAGACCGAGTACCTGGCCTGAACTCTACAGATCCAACACCCGTTCGCATAGGCGGAGACAAGGTCGAGCGCAAGGACCAGTTTAAATACCTTGGATCTGTACTTCACGCGTCCGGAGACATGCGACATTGCGACGTCAAAGCACGCATTGCTGCTGCGTGGGCCAAATGGCGAGAGGTGATTGGTGTCATTTGTGACCCCAGAATGCCGGTTAAGCTTAAAGGACAGATCTATAAGTCCATCATTAGGCCTGTTCTTTTATATGACACCGAAGCATGGCCGCTACTTGAGCGACACAAGCAGGAGCTGCGTGTCACGGAGATGAATATGCTGCGGTGGATGTGCGGAGTCACGCGTAAGGACCGCGTGAGGAACTCGCGCATCCGCGGTAGCCTTCGTGTCCGTGATATTGCAGACAAACTGCAGGAGAGTCGCCTACGCTGGTACGGCCATGTTTTGCGGAAACCGGCAAGCTACGTAGGAAAAAAATGTCTGGCCATGCCGCCACCGCCAGGTCCTGGCAAAAGGGGTAGACCCAAGAAATGCTGGCTTGACGTTGTGAGGGCTGACATGCGAGCCAATGATCTCACAACTAGAGACGCTCAAGACCGCGCGAAGTGGAGGAGCAAATCAAGGAAAGCGGACCCTGGGCTCCAAAGCAATGGCTTTGGACGCAACCGGGATTGACCGTATAGATGATGATGATGATGGCGTCTAACGACCCAAGTAAATCAGAAAGCTGCTCTAATGGCATACCATAGATATGTAGCATCCAACCTCAAATACGGCTTAATATTTTGGGGGAATTCCATAGATATGCCTAGAGCCTTCATATCTCAAAAGCGATGTGTTCGTGCCATATGCAACGTTCCTCCTCTAACCTCATGCAAACAACTATATCCCGATCTGAATCTCCTATCTCTTCCATCAATGTATATTCTGGAATGTTGTGTCTTTGTAAAAACTTTTTATTTGTGCATCAAGATGATTATGCAACTAAATCAATTAGACATCGGGGAAGGCTATTGTTGCCCAAGATACGAACTACTTTATATAAAAGAAACTGTTATCCAAGCTGTTTAAAAATATATAATAAACTGCCGCATTCATTGACTGAACTACCATTAAATTTATTTAAAAATAAACTATTTAACTGGATCAAGATAAAATGTTTCTACTCAGTTAATGAATATCTAGATTGTAAAGTTGACATTACCTAATAATTAATAACTGACATAACTGACGTTTTTTCAAAAAGGTATGTATGCGTGTATAAATTTGATTAATAACTTAAATTGTTTGGAGGCGACTTATCTCTGACTTGTTTGTTGTTTGTTGATATATTTGTATGCTATTGACTATGGCTGAATAAGTGAAACCTATATATGTTTGTAACCTTATGATGTACCCTATTCAAAACAAATAAATTATTCTTGATTCTTGATTCTTGAATAAAGGTACCCTCCGTATGGTTTACTTTTCCCTCTGCCAATCTTTAATACAGTATTGTATATTGGCTTGGGGTTGCGCCATCAAGACTGCCATAATTGAGTTGAAAAGGCCCAGAGAGCAGTCTTGAAGGTCATGTTGAAAAAGCCCTACCGGTATTCTACAATCGATTTTTATAAGGATACTGAGGTTTTGACTGTCCGCCAGTTGTATATTCTTTCTGCTACACTGATTACACACAGGCTAGTAGTTCAGTAACCTGATTACGAGGTTTTGCTCAGTTTTGCTCAATAAAGTAATTTGATCAGTAAATTAGTAGCTGTTATTAATGTAATAATTAATTCAAATTCAAACTCCAATTCCTAATAAAATATAACAGTTTATGTCATCCTAAAAATAGTTTTAAACAGTATAATTATATTCTAACTTAGTTTCCTAAAATGTAATAAAAACTTATAACCGTACTCTTGATCCCTAAGATACAGGCTATGCCTAGTTTTGATTCCGCCGGTAAATTGTATGTAACAGCTGTATTTATTTAGAAGTCTTATCCTTTAATGCTGCATGATTTTTGTTTTTAGGTTATTAACTAGTTAATCTAACTCTTGCGTAAGATATTGAATTCTACGATAAGTTTTATCAACTGTACATTGTACTAATTCTTCTTTTGGAAAATAAAGTTTTTATTTTATTTTTATTTTTAAAGCGTAACACACACAAAAGGCGTGGCGTGATAACTATCTAGGTAAGGTTTACAACTTGTAAAATGTACTTGGAGGCAAATAAAGTATTCTGATTCTGAGAAGAAAATCATTTAGATGATGTTTTTAGGTAAAACAGGTACCAAATACCGCACATTGTGACGGAATTCTACGAAACACTACATTTCGCGTGGCCTGACACGAACTTGGCTGGTTTTTATAGGTACTTACCAATTATTTATAAAACTTAAAACCATTGATAACACAAACTGCTCTTGGCAGCGCGCCGGCTTAGCAGTCTGACATCATTGCACTTAATTGTAACAACTATGTTATACGAGAGAAATACATTCTTGCTGCCTACCTACTTATAAAGATACTTATTCAAAAATTGCAAAATGTTGTTTGTAAAAACATAAAATTTACACGATGAGCAAATAACATTTCGGGCTTTGGTTACAGATCTTAGGTTTTATTGATGAATCTTAGGATTCGCTGACGTACTACGGCCCTTTACAGTATAAAGATTAAATTAATTAATTCTTATTAGGTAAAATTTAGTACCTTGAAATGATAATAGCAAAAGCTTCTTCTTTCTTCTTCGCAAGAGAATAAGTTCCATGATGAAAGGTTGCGTTTAATGTTTTTTCTAGGTACTTACAAATTATTTATGAAACTTAGACAACCGATATAACACAAACTGCAACTGGCAGCGCCAGCTCAGCAGTCTGACATCGTTGCGAACAAAATTGTAACAATTGTGTAACATAAAGATGCGAGAAAAATACATTCTTATACAATCTTCTCACATCTAAAGGTTGGCCTTTAAGCCTTGGGGCTTGAAGTGAAAAGAATGCTCATAGATTTATGTTTCTATATAATATATCACATGGAATGTTTGAGTGTATTCAATTAACCGAAAAAATACTGCTACAAGTACCGCTTCGCTCTTGCGCCGCCCGTAACATTCGCAAGCGCAATTTATTCGCACTAAGACTATGTAAATGATTGCAGGCGAGCGATCTCCTCTGCGCAGACCTATGGACTTGTACAATACATATTTTACTGACGTCTAACTCTTCTCTAGTTCACCTGCTTCGTTCAAGAAAAGTGTCTGCGAAATTATTCATACCCTATGGTGTGGATAATCCTGTATCTTTATAATGTCACAGCGTGTACACCACAATATTATAATTCACAACCTGTTACTAATCGTTTTAATTTATCTGTGGATAATGGTGCTGATTACATTGTAAGTAACACTGACTTAACTTATATTCTAGTACCTAAGCAGCTAATGTAATTGTTTGTTTTCCCAAATAAAGGAAAATAAAATAAATAAAATGTACTTACACAGATTAATTCTTGTTGCCGCTAAACGTGCTGAAAGAAATACCTTCTTATTACGTGTTTTGCAATAATTTATTGCATAGAGTTAATCATTTAAGTATTTAGTGCACAGTAACAATTAAGTAAATAAATAAATTGTTTAAAAAATAATTCCTTTGGTCTAGGTAAATGTTTAGGTTCAATAAATCATAAGGTTTTTGCTTTATAAAAAAAATATATATAAATATTAGGATTAATTTAGGATTATCCACAGAACTTGGCACCCTTTTAGATCTTAATACTTTTGTCGGTAAAGGCGAAAACCATACACTATCATAATTATGAACTTGGCTCCCATTTTCACATTTATTTTTTTGTTGGGATATGTTAACCAATATCTTCGGCAAATGTGAAACGATTGTGATGATTCTTATTTTATTGAATAGCTTATACTTCTCAGATTATATTTAAAATTTGTAGAAAAAAATTCAACTCTAAGGGTGAAAAATAGGGGATGAAATCGGAGTTCAGCACGTTAACTTTTGTTTGCACTCATAAATGATTCGTTTTGATCAGTATTTAATACAAAAAATAATAATTAGGTGAATTAAAAATAAATGAAACCGACTTCAAAAAACTGAAAAGCTAAAAATAATTTTAATATTTTAGTCGTTTAAAAATGGAATTTTATTATTTCATTTTGTAATTAAATTATATAACTCGATTTTGTAAAGTGCAATATTTTATTTTGATATAATAATTACATTATTCATATTTTAATTTGAGTCAAAAAGACCGGCCCATAAACTCATTAGAGCTCCGCCCACCAATCCGATTACTACGCCTGGAGGTCCTCCAATTAAACCTCCGGCTGTAGCCATAGCGGCAGCACTACCGCCCACTCTCGTCCATTTCGGCTTATATTCTCTTTTAACAATTGTTTTTTCCCCGTCCACAAGATTAAATATTTCTGAATCAGTCAATTCTCCGTTCCTTTTTGTTCGTGTTTTTGCAAGTTCAACAGGGTTACGAGCCAAGGCATGGCCTACGATATCACTTTCATTATGTAAAATACCTCCATTAGGCTGCTTTGTTGAATTCAAAAGGATCTCTTGTGACATTTGATAAGAATCCACGGATGGTGTATCTGCTGGTCTTATAGGTTTTCTAACATCTGAAGTCTCAATAGGAAGGTTTCTTTTATGTAGTAGAAACCAAAAAAGGCCGGGTTGTTTACCAATATTCCCAGTGGACCCTTTCACTGGAGATAGTCCAGTGTTGGTAGTTGCGACATTAAGATTTGCTTGTGTAATAACAACTCCAACAATACACAATAAACTAAAATTCGACATCTTTTGACAGTATTAGTTGTCTTTCTTCTATTTTCTTTTTTGTTGCGCTAATTTTCCTGGAGCTGAGTAGGTAAAACAATAGTGAATTTATTATGCGTGTGAATGATAAGAATTTAGTAGGAGTCGTGTTTTATATGCGTGTTGTGAATTAGGGATGTCGATTTATCATTAATCGATTGATATGGCTTTAATCGCCTATGGGAAATATTCGATTCTGTAATCAACAGTTACAAATAATCATATATATAATCATAGATAAACAAAATAATAAATCGTTTATTAAAATAAACTTTTCCTTTTTTACATCTTTGCAATTTATCAATTCCAGCATTTGTGTTATTCAGTTTGACATAATTTATTGTGTCAATTTTTAGTTATTTTTGTTAGGATAATTATTTTATGTTTTTCCTTTTTAATAGAATTCGAATCGAACCTTTATAATGTTTAAAATGTATTAATTTAACATTTTATTATTTTTAAAAATCACGAATGCCTTATTAGGTAACATACTGTAACAAAACGAACATCTTTTATACCTTTATTGTGTGGACTACTGTTACTGTATGAAAGTGAATAAATGAATTATGAATTAATAATAGGGAAAATTTACAATTTAAAGTTTTCTATACTGCATTAGGATCTTAAATTAAGACTGACAAAAAAACCTTTTGTAAAAAAAGACTAGTGTTCAGGTTTGCAGACTTTGTTTACTCACTCATAAACAGTGCGTGTATGTGTGCGTATTTTTTATATTTTAAAGCCAGTAAATATAACTGGTGCTGTGTGGGGACGGCCGTAAAATAATACACTTCCCTACCGCCAACAGGAGGCGTGTCGTAAGAGGCGGCTATTCCTGTAGCACGAGACGGGCAGTAGCGTCTACGTGGGAAATCTTATAAAAAACTGCGCTCGTTAACCCGCCTGCCAAGCGTGGCGAGTATTGGTAATCCCCCCCCCAATGATAGATCATTGAGGGAGGCCTATGGTCAGCAGAGGACTTCCTAAGTCTGAGCTTCATGAAAATCTGCTTAAGATCGTGTTTGGGCTCAACGCATTTGATTTCCATGAAGTAAACTCACGAATGGCGACTCATTAGGGCTGATGATGGAACAGGATGGTGATTACATGAACTGGGATAGTAATCTTATCAAACGTAAGGCGGCCACAGTTTTTTCAATTCTTTGTTATAAGTCGGCACATACGAGTACAATTAAATTTTATCGATAACTAATGACTCGCAATCGACTACGTGACACGTAACTATCGCAAATAATCATAATAGGCTCATTTATTGTCTAAGAATATAGTTGTCCAATTAAGATCGCTTTATTTGACCCAGGGTTAACTTTTTATCTATCTACTAGCTTCGGCCCGCGGCTTCGCCTGCATGAAGTTCTGTCTGTTACTTAACTGCTCAAGCATACGTATGTGGTCTCATGAGACCGCTTGGATGTTAACGGGTCTTTATCAAATTTGATCACCATAAAAAAGTTATAGCGAGTTGACATTGAAAAATATCTCAATATCTAATATAAAACAGAGGTCAAGAATCAAAAACAGGTAATATCTAATATGAAACAGAGGTCTGACGATGTAAATAAATACTGATTGCTTATTGTTAATTTAATTCTAATAACTACTTTCTTATTATTACTAAGTAGTTATTAATTTATGACAATTATATTGAATTCAAATTTTGACATTATTAACTTTTAATTAAATTTTAAATTATTATTAACTCAAATCTTAATTGTTAAATAATATTACGGACGACATCAATTTTTTATATAACTTCACTAGTTTAGTAATTTTCGATTAAAATTTTGCCTACCGATAAATCGGTAAAATACGCTGGAAATTGTTTTAGATTAAGATAACATCTTTATTGTACCGTATTTTATGCAATAAAATATTCATTCATTCATTCATTCATTCATCTCGTACTTAATTTTACGACTCGTACGACTTTTTTTAGAGCTTTTAAAAAGGAACACTTCCCTTTTACATGTTTTTTGCGTAAATTTAACAGTTTGTCTGTCTGTACGTCTATCACAGCCAATTTGCTCCGAATCTACTGTACCGATTCAATGAATTTTTGTAATTTTAGGGAATCCCTGATGGCTGGGACTGCGCCGGTTTGGCCGTGCCTACGTGGTTTTAACGACCTTCTCTCAGCTTTATCTCGTCTAGTTTCTTGTAATATTGTATTATGTAATTCATTTGAGTATTACTATGCGCAAGCGAGCAGAAGGGCGTTTCTGGATCAATAAAAAAGACCGTTAAAGGGTTATCGCATCACCGTCGAGATAACATGATACGTAATTTGATGTCTAGCGGAAGTAATAATGTGAAATACATTTATGTATTTTATTTTTACAGTATTTTTTTTAATTGAAAATTTTTTTATTTCTTTATTTTATAAACTAACTACGTGAAGATAAAAGAGAAACAAAATACTATGTACTCGTTTGTTGGAGATGAAACAAAAATCGAGACTGTATTTCAAGATTAAGTGATCTTATGACGTGTGTTGCCATCTAATAATGTTTATAACGTCACACCAATTAGCTAACCCCAAACTAAGCAAAGCTTGCACTATGGTGACTAGATAACGGATATACATACTTAAATACATTAATAAACATCCATGACTTAGGTACAAATGCTCCTGTTCATCACACAAACACTTGCCTCTGGCGGGATTCAAAAGGTCGGACTTGTGGTTAGAATTTGTCTTTTTTCTGTCAGCAAAGACTTCTTTTCGAATAGAGTCGGGAATTTTATTGCTTAAGGAACCCTAGAAATCGCTAAACTTTAATGGTGTTATTTTATTAGTGCAAAATACTTAAGAGTTTAAATACAGGGTTATTTGTAAAACATCAACAGTTCTGATTCTGTACACTCATGATAATAAACAACTTTGCCCAAGAAACCAGTAGCCTTTCTCAACAATATAAAAATTAAGATGACATAGGTTACTTATTAGTTTCTTGGGCAAAGTTGTTCGTTATCATGAGTATGAACAAACTCTTGAGTATTTTACACTAATAAAAATCATCCGGCATACTAGATAAACATGGTAGACCGAGCAATGGCAAATTTTTTCGAAACAACATCAAGTTATTGGTAAAGTTTCATGTCCTAATGCGAAACCTGTATGACACTGAAGTACAAGAGATCTGAAATAGAGAACACGATGGTCGTCGTCATGGTGTAACGAAACTGAAAGGTTGAAATTGTGGTTTGAGGATTGTTTCAGCCCCCAAAGCACAATTTATGGTTGTAAAGTAAATCATAGGGCAGATTGGCCACAAAACAAAAACGAAAGCGCGGATATTCTCTTAGTGTAGGTCTAACTATAATTTTGGCTTTTGTACGTCAAATATTATGCTAGATTTATTCTAGAATTCGTAGTTTCTTTCACGAATATTAAGTGAGTTTAATAAATTAAGTACTCAACAAGCATTACCATAAAAAGTCTTGGATTATTACATAGGACCCATCGATATAACATTAAGTTTTTTAACAGACTTTAAAAAACAGGAGGTTCTCTATTCAACTCAAATGAAGCTATTGTAAAGGACTTAATTCTATAAATTGTTATTTACGAGTATTATTGTTAATTGCGAATGAAAAAAAAACTCTCCATGGGTGGCACCGACTCCAAAAGTAACTGATTTGGTATGTTTAATTGAAACAATATTTTTTGCTTTTAAGTTTTTTTTAGTCGGTTTTTAGTTTTTATTATTGAGTTAAATATTTTACCTGCTTGAAAAACTATATTCACATATACAACTCCTTTCTACAAGAATAATTACAATCACTTAAATTTTTTTTAGACTTGGTCCATACAGTTTGGTTAATAAAAAAATAAGTTAGTAAATCCTGAAAGAGAGTTCGCTTTTATTTCGTTTTGAGGTATTCCTATAAAGTTGTACAAACGTTGTTTTGTTTTGCTTCATTATATTTCAGCTGTATCAGCGCTTCAGGACAAACAATATTTTGCTGATAAGTGCTTAATGAGTAAGAAGTTTGGAAACGTGACAAAGCAAAAATAAAATAAATTATTTCGTTGTACAAACCCGACCAGATAAGAATTTTATCATAGCGAAGTTTCCTCGAATCATTAGGTAATCTAGTAGCCTCCTGTGACTTCATCCACATATGTATAGTATAGTATAGATACTAGATTTTGCATACCAAAGTTTAACGTCCCGTCACATTCTAGAAGTTAGTGAGCAGTTTCAATTCAATTTATTTTTTCATTATTACTTGAGGAAGTAGATAAGGCTTAAATCTTTACAGATAATCATGTACCCTGGTAGGCACTCCAATTAGAAGGGAGCGGGTCTTACCAATGTTTTGGGTATTCAATATTTTTAATCGAAATATTCATCTTGCACTTAAAAGAAGATGGTCAACATTTATTCTTGTAACCAAACTTTTGTTACATAATAAAGATTTTCATTTTTCAATTTCATTTTTCATCTTTGATAAACAAAACTATCATTAATGTGATTGTCATAATTAAAAATTAAGAGAAATAATGTTCCTTATTATAATGCTTTTAAGATAGTTTCATGATGGGTTCACAGACAACACACATAATGGTAAAAAATATTTGTAACAGTGTCTAACTAAATGTATAGATAGATTCAAATAACCCCTAGGTCAAGTTGACAATATTCGTTGACAAAATTACTGTTCTAGATAACAAATAGGAATATTTTATTTATTTGTAGCAAATACTTATAGTGCTGTTGGTAAAATAATCGATTAGTAATTTATTAAACGTCGTGAAAGGGCCGATACAGAAAAAAATGCTAAAAAAAATATATGCCCGTTACTTACGAGTATATTAACAAATTAACGATAACAAGGCTATGTTTTAAAGTGCAATTGAAGCAAGCGAAACTTTTGGAAAATTCAAATTATTTGTGCATGGTTTAAAACCATGGTTTTGAATTAATTGCCACCAAGAAGAGGCTTAATCGGCCTCTTCTTGGTGGCAATTAATTAAAACCTACATTACAACATTAGTTATTTTATATATTTTAAGCGATTTTCAATGCACTAAAATAATATCAGCCATTGTGTATTTGTTTGCACTTACATATTTGCATTTATGCTAGATTTTGATTCGAGATTTGCTAACATGATTTTCTCACAAAATCCACATTACAAAATAAAATGAATATAAACTTAACATACGGATTGTAAAGGATTTGCATATTTTTAACCGACTTCAAAAAAGGAGGAGGTTCTCAATTCGTCGGAATCTTTTTTATTTTTTATGTATGTTCAGCGATCATTTGTCACTGCGTTGACCGATTTCGATACTTATTTTTTTGTTTGAAAGATAATACTTTCAGAATGGTCCCATATAAATTTGGTTAAATTCTGATGATGGGATCTATAAGAAAATCATCGAACATTGCATGAACTCCGTAACATGTGAACTAATTTTAGTATCTATCTTACCTAATATCTTTGCCAAATGTGAACCGATTTTGATGATTCTTTTTGCAATGAATAGCTTATAGTTCAAAGATACTATAATAAAAATTTGCGGATAAAATTTCACCCCTAAGGGTGGAAAAATAGGAGCTTAGCAGTTAAATTTAGCAGTTAAATTATGTTTGCAATCATAAGATTTGTTTTAGGATTTATCACTAAAATAGATGAAATAAGTTAATTTTATAAAAAAAAACAGACTTTAAAAAACTAAAACGCTAAAAATAATCTTAACACTTACGTACCTTAATCAGTTACTTTTGGAGTCGGTGCCAGTCGATGAGAGATTCTATGTTTTCGTTTGCACCGACTCCAAAGGTAACTGATTAGGTACTTAAGTGTTAAGATTATTTTTAGCGTGTTAGTTTTTTGAAGTCGGTTTTTTTAATATATAAACTAAGACAAACAAAAGTTACTCATTATGACCACTTTCCCCTTTCTTCTTATCTGTCTTCTACCTGAAGGTTGTCTGGAAGAGATCACTTTTAGCGATAAGACCGCCTAAATTGCGCATCTTTCTGTAAACACAAATTGTAACTTCTTTGTATGGTGTACAATAACGAGTATCTATCTATCTATCTATTTATGACCGGTCGTCAAGCACCCTTAAAGGTTGCCTGGAAGAAAACACTTTAATAGTACACTATTATTTATGTATCGTACATAACTTATCATGTTTAATGAAGCATTTGTGTAATGAAGCGTAGTTAGAACTCTGTTTGTTTTTTGTCCCTGTAAGTTTGAAGTTAATGTCACACAATTATGTTTTGATTTTTACCCTATTATTCCTATATGATATAATGGCACTAGAATACTTTAATTAAAAATAAGAAAACTTTATGTATACATTTAAATTTATTTTTACCCGACTGACCCAGAAGGAGGATAATGTTTTGCGCGCTTATGTATGTATCTGGGTATGTTTGTATGTGGGTATGTTTGTATGTCTGTTCCATTGTGATCTTCTGTAGCCAAAACGGGTTGACCGATTTTGACGTGTGGGGGGGTCATTAGATTCGTATTCTGCCCCGGAGCGTCATAGGTAATATGTTGTCAGCACAAACCCATATAGTGGACGTCAATAACTGGGGACCAACCATTAAATTGTCGTTAACTGTTCTGATATCTAAAATTTATGTCTCTTTAGTATCTATCTAATTAAACGAGCAATTCTTTTAGCCATTAATAAAAAATATTTATGCATTAATACTCATTTATTCAGAATATAGGCCCTCTTCCGGGCACTTATACACGTCCCATAATATAGCTTTACCCTACCACCGCTTCGGGACTACATATCGGCTGGTGATGAGAAGAAACGGCGCAACAAACTCAGTCACCTTTGTCAGCCTTTTTTACAGGAAATACAGTTACAAGACATGAAGTAAGTGAGAGCTAAGCAGGTTAAGTCCATGCACTCTTGTCGTTCAAATACTCGTCTACCTTATAATAAAATACCCTTTTTTCATAAGGTTTTTTTTAATGTGAATTTTGTGAAAGCCGCTTTAACAATTTGGATGAGATTTTGTATTTATTTTAGATAAAATTATGTTTTTTAAGTTTGTCTACATAGCTAGAGTCCCAGCGCTACGTTATAAACTTGCTTATTAGGTACACCTACTCACTCTCCGACTACATCTATCCACAGGTGTATTATAAAAAAATAATTTAGGTTTTTATAAAAAATTGATTTGAAAAAAAAAAAAATGCTTTGTAGGTCTTATTTTAAGGTTGATAAAAAAAACATAATTTTTACAATTATTAATTATGTATGTATGTTCCGTATAGACTCGGAAACTATTCTCCGAGATTTTAGAGAATTGATTCTCAAATATTTATTGCGTTCCATAATATACTAAAGAGTAGTGTAACTAAAGAGTCGGCTCTTTAGTTTCTTTAAATTAAGAAAAAAAACAATAAAATAAAAGTAAAAAAAAACCCTTTATAAAACAAGCTTTTATTGAAAAAAGTAAACTAAAAAGAATTAAATAAAAATAAAGTGACATTTGTCACATACGTAGATAAGTAGGTAGGTACCTAAGTTTAATACGATATCTGTGCCTCGAACTGTTAATTTGTTATTTCAAAAACATCAACAACCCCCTAGGGGCTCATTCTAGTGCTAAAATACAACAACTTTTTCTATGCAATCTTTTTAATGAATATTTTATTATAATTTTGACATCTATTTTTGATATGTTTATGCTATTAATATTAGAAAAAAATTGTACACCGCTTCGGTACGGCATGTTGAAACCAAGCCTGAATGACCTATCACCTGTTTACCATGTACACATGTCCGAACAAATATTTTTTTATTTTATTTTTAGTTATAAAGATTGAAATCGGATTCGTTAGGGACCTATTTATTATACCACGAATATTACACACTCAGAAACCGATACATTTTAGATTTCAAACTTAAAACGTCCCAATCGTCGTGGGATTTATGAAAAGTAATTAAACAATCCCATTACATCACATTTTCATGTAAGATGTAGCCAAGATATGGTCATATGGTCTCGCTATGGCACGCACTGTCAAAAAGTTATCAAATTTCATGTTGAGCCAAGCTTCTAACTCTACACGCCCTAACTCCACAATCTCTACACCTTAGTCAAAATATGTGGCTTGGCCATTTCGCTTGATACCTACAACCGGTCAATATTATTGTAATAAACTGACTAAGTATAACATATCTGCAGTCCGAGGCTATGTATGTTTTTGGTGTTCTGTGTACGGAGGTATCTTCCGATTGCCAGTAAGTTATACTTTGTCAGTTTGTTACAAATATTGACCAGTTAGGCTCCTAGGTAGGTGCATCAGCAGTTATGTTAGTAATGTAATATACCTTTATGTGCACTCCCTATCAGCATACAACTAGAACGACACGAGTACAATTTTAATACTAATTTATTTAAAGATTTAATGTTGACATTGTCTTGTTTATATTTTTTCAGTTCCGTTTTAGTCAGGCGCTTTTTTTGGGTTTTTTAAATTAACTTATTTTAAGTCTAGTATTGTGACTTACTGCAGCACAAGCCCATGTGAGATTGCGCTGCAGCGAATCCTGTCCGCAATCATGTTCAGGGTGCTGTTGGCGCTGTTTCGCACCCTGCGCACCAGGGCTGCACATCTTTTACGCATAATGAAATAAAAGCAATCTATGCGTGTTTCTGCAAACATCCCCGTCGCACTACAGAAGCGAGGCAGCCCCATCAGCAAACTAAAGGCGATATTGCATTGGATTCGAAGAGCGCTGTAGAATTGCTGGGTATTATATCATACACCCCACAGGCTACACGTGTAGAAGGAACAACTATATTAAGGCTTGAAGAGTTTTACCTCCTTAGATCAACGCGATAGCCTGCGGGCTATCATGTTTGCCCTCACTGACTGCGCCCTACGCTCCCTTTCGATATCATCATTGTCCTTGGGTTCGGAGGTCCCAGGTACTTACTCATATACACCCTCTGCATAATTGCACCGCTTAACCTAATAGGCGGAAGGCTTCCAGTCTCCCTTCCTCCGACCCATGGAGCACATACTCTATAAAGTAGAAAATATGTCATATGATTTGTTCGACAAAATTTTCCACCATTTTTGTATCTGTATCTGGAGACGTATTTTTGAATCATGCGAATTCCAATCCGAATCCGAAAATTCCAATACGAAGTCGCAAGATTCGCATGCGAATTTCTAAAATCACTAATTTTGAAAATTCATCCATGAATTCTGCAACGAGTGGTCCTACCCACTCGTTAGGCTCGGATTACATCATCCGGAATTTTTCAGAAACCATACAAATCGGATTGAATCCGGGCTTGTCCGGAGCCATTTTGTATGTGGTTCTGAAAAACTCCGGATGCATGTAGTCCGGGCCTTATAGTAGAAAGTACGGAAGAATGACATTGACAAGTAAATATATGTTTGACAGAAATTTGTCATAATAACTTTATATTTACGTTTCGTTTTAAGCGAATCAATTAATTTTTTTAAAATCAATGAGTTTTAGTATTCCGTTTCATAATATTTTCTGCGTAAAACGAAAATAGTTAAAAGATTTCAATTTAATAGCAACACTTATTCCGAGTAATTCAAAAATGCGTAAAATCGTCAGCAATAGAAATGAATGTCATACACAAATTGTTTTCGTGTTCGTATTCGAGATTCATTTCTATTGCTTCAAAAATACGTCTCCTCTACTGTTTTTGTACGGGCAAGAGTTGTCAGCCTCCCTAGCATGAGCACCAAAACACGATATGATATAATATGATATAGCGATATATCGAAACCAACTAAATAATAAAATATGATAGATATAACCGCTATGTTGTGTCGCCGTGCCGGTGACATCACATAATGATATGATCGCTGTTTCAATAAAAAATCTAAATGGCGGCTATATCTATCATATTTTTACAGTTAGTATCGATATATCGCTATATCATATCATATCATATAGTGTTTTGGTGGTCATGCTAGGGGGGCAGGACTTGTGGTTTTATACTAAATGTAAAAGTGTCAAATCACTAACTAGTTTCGGAGACAGATGGTTCGTATTGCTGCTATAAAGAGTATTTGCTCGCTGCTCTGACGTCAAAGACCAAGACTTCACCTTTCTTAGCATTATACAGAATTCTGTGAATTTCCGCATATTCCTCACATTTTAAAGATAAGAAATAAGTTCATAAAGTTTAATTATGGCAATTGGCATTATTTAACGCGGCGACAAATTGATTGGAATGTGGGATTCATCATCATCATTTCAGCCATAGGACGTCCACTGCTGAACAAAGGCCTCCCCTAATGACTTATCATTGGGGGAATTGCCAATACTCGCCACACTTGGCAGGCGGGTTGGCGAGCGCAGTTTTTTATAAGATTTCGCATGAAGACGCTGCTGTCCGTCTCGTGCTACAGGAATTAGTCGCCTCTTACGACACACCTGTTGGCGGTGGGGAAGTGTAATCTTTACGGCCGTCTTCACACCATAGGCACCAAAAATAATAGGTTGGCAGCTACAGCGAAAGATAATTGAAAGTAGAAAGTAGCAGCTTTTTAATAACATGTAAGCTTTGTTTTAACTTAAACTAGCATCGAATTTTGGTTTTGGTAACTGAATTTAGTGTTAAGCGAACACTTGACAGCGGTGCCGTGAGGGGACGGCCGTAAAGACCGTACATATCCCCACCGCCAACAGGAGGCGTGTCATAAGAGTCGAATTCCTTTAGCACGAAACGGGCAGCAGTCTTCGTGCGAAATCTTATAAAAAAAACTGCGCTTGCCAACCCACCTGCTAAGCGAGGCGAGTGTTGGCAATCCCCCCCGATGATCAGTCATTGGGGGAGGCCTTTGTTCAGCAGTGGACCTCCTATGGCTGAAAAGATAACAGCGGATAAAAAGTAGAAAATGGGCATTCTTAAATTATTCAATGAGGTCGTCTATAAAGTTGACTCAGATGAGAAGTAAATATGAACGTCATAAAAACATACTCAGAGAAATTTTAGGAGCTCTCAAAAAAGCATTGTTTGTTTATAGTATTATTTCTTGACTATTATTTTTCTTTCAGTGGGGAAAAAATAAAAGGCACATAAGTAGAATAATTGTTTTATTTATTTTTTCAAATTATAAACGAGAGTAGCTATGCCTAAGTAAACTGTCGATATTTTTAACCGACTTCAAAAAAGGAAGAGGTTCTCAATTCGTTTTTTTTTTATGTATCTTCAGCGATCATTCGTTACTACGTTGACCGATTTCGATCATAATTTTTTGTAAGGTAATACTTTCGGAATGGTCCCATATTAATTTGGTTAAATTCAGATGATGGGATCTATAAGAAAATCATCAAACATTGCATGAACTCCGTACCACGCCAACTGATTTTGGTATCTATCTTACCTAATATATTTGCCAAATGTGGACCGATTTTGATGATTTTTTTTTTTAATGAATAGCTTATACTTCAAAGATACTATGATAAAACATTTTCGGAAAAAAAGTTTTTTTTCCGAAAATGTTATATCATACAAGTATCTTACATCGTAACAAGGGGTAAAACCCCTAAGGGTGGAAAAATAGGAAATGAAATCGGTGTTCAGCAGTTGAAATATGTTTGCACTCGTAAGATTTGTTCTGATTAGGATTTATCACTAAAAGAGATGAAATAAGTTAAGTTTATAAAAAAAATAAAAACCGACTTCAAAAATCTAAAACGCTAAAAATAACCTTAACACTTAAGTACCTAATCAGTTACTTTTGGATTCGGTGCCAGTCGATGAGAGATTCAATGTTTTCGTTTGCACCGACTCCAAAAGTAACTAATTAGGTACTTAAGTGTCTTGGGGTACTTAAGTAAGGTACTTAAGTGTACTTAACTGTCGATATTTTTAACCGACTTCAAAAAAGGAAGAGGTTCTCAATTCGTTTTTTTTTTATGTATCTTCAGCGATCATTCGTTACTACGTTGACCGATTTCGATCATAATTTTTTGTAAGGTAATACTTTCGGAATGGTCCCATATTAATTTGGTTAAATTCAGATGATGGGATCTATAAGAAAATCATCAAACATTGCATGAACTCCGTACCACGCCAACTGATTTTGGTATCTATCTTACCTAATATATTTGCCAAATGTGGACCGATTTTGATGATTTTTTTTTTTAATGAATAGCTTATACTTCAAAGATACTATGATAAAACATTTTCGGAAAAAAAGTTTTTTTTCCGAAAATGTTATATCATGCAAGTATCTTACATCGTAACAAGGGGTAAAACCCCTAAGGGTGGAAAAATAGGAAATGAAATCGGTGTTCAGCAGTTGAAATATGTTTGCACTCGTAAGATTTGTTCTGATTAGGATTTATCACTAAAAGAGATGAAATAAGTTAAGTTTATAAAAAAAATAAAAACCGACTTCAAAAATCTAAAACGCTAAAAATAACCTTAACACTTAAGTACCTAATCAGTTACTTTTGGATTCGGTGCCAGTCGATGAGAGATTCAATGTTTTCGTTTGCACCGACTCCAAAAGTAACTAATTAGGTACTTAAGTGTTAAGATTATTTTTAGCATTTTAGTTCTTTGAAATCGGTTATTATTTTTTTAATAAAATTATTTATATGGAAGCTTATTAGTAGAATAAAATATTTTTCATCCCACCATCTCGGAAAGAGTATTTTTAATCTTCAATATCTGAGTGGAAAAGCCGTTTTTATTCTCTAGAGGATAAAGTAAATTGAATTTAGAACATCGTGTGCACTAAGTTTGTGAATTAAAAAAAACATTAAACCTATTTACTGCTACCTCTATGGTGCCGAATATATCATACAACTTTTTTTAAATTTGTTAAAAACTCAGACTCGGAACCTTCTTGGTGTTCTTTTTTCAATTTGCTTTGTACGCGGTTCTTTACGCGGCATTTTTTCACGTCATTGTTAAACCTTATATTAAAAACAAGAAACTTGAAAACAAGTGAAAAAACTAAAATGAGTGATTCTAGCGACGAGGAAGATTGTTTGACGCCAACAGAATTGACTGAAACTGTTAATAATGCGCAAATGAGCTTTCTCCCTCAACAATCACGCGAGAAGTATTTAAAACAGTACGATATGTTCAACACGTGGCGACTAGCAAAAGGAGCCAAAACTTTCTCAGAAAACGTTTTGATGGCATATTTTATAGAATTATCCGAGAACAAGAAAGCAAGCACTCTATGGAGTACGTATTCGATGCTAAAAGCAACAATAAAGATGAAAAAAGACATACATATCGATACCTATCCTAAATTAGTGGCATTTTTAAAAAGAGCCTCATCTGGTCTTCAACCAAAAAAATCGAAGGTTTTCACAGTATCTGATATTGAAAAGTTTCTTAACGAAGCACCGATTCCGTATATTTGGTGGCAAAAGTAAGTCAGTTGCACATTCAGTATCTACTTAAGTATATTAATCTCAATTAAGTAGTATACTTAGTAGATGTTGATAGGCATAATTATGCGTTCATATCAATTTTATTCATTTATCTACTACAATACTCTTTACGTTACAGGTTGTTCTTATTATTGGAATAAACGGAGCATGTCGAACTAATGAACTAACACAACTTAATGTCAAAAACATTGAGAAACATTCAGATGACTTACTATTAATTAATTTACCTAATACAAAGACAAAAAGAGACCGCAACTTCGTCATTCGCAAGGAATACGTAACGATTGTTGAGAAATATCAAGCCTTACGCCCGCCTAACACTCCAATCAATCGATTTTTTCTACAGTATCGCAATGGAAAGTGTGTTAGACAGCCTATGGGTACTAATAAAATTGGCAGTATCCCACGAGAAATAGCAACATTTCTTGAACTTCCAGAACCCCTGTTGTACACGGGTCATTGTTTCCGACGAACTTCAGCCACACTTTTGGCTGATTCCGGAGCTGATCTTCTGTCCCTTAAGCGCCACGGAGGCTGGAAGTCCAATGCAGTTGTAGAGGGATACATAGAGGATTCCATCCAAAATAAGTCTAAAATATGTGAAGGCATCGTAGGAGGCATTACACTGAAAGAGCCTCAATCGGATCCTTGGATTGGCCCTTCTACATCAAAAATAAGCCGTTAAGAAACACCTAACCATCTCCCACTCTCTCCAACATTCACGCCAAGGGAATCCGATGAATCGGTACAACTATTAAGTATGACAGATAGTTTACCGAAAAACAGTACACAAGTGACTAACACCAATATTACAGTACCAAACAAAAATATTACACTCAATTTAAATAACTGTAGCAACGTTACTTTAAAATTTTCTTAATTATACCTTAGTATTGTTATAATTTAAAGATTATTCTGTAATACTTACCTGTCATAATGTAGTAATTAATACCTAAACTGAAATAAAAGTGTACCTATCTTGTGATTGTAAACGTTTTTTTTTTGCATTTAGTCATTTCCTCGCTGAGGTGGAATGAAAAGTTACGTGTTGCACTCGAGTGCAAAGATTTTTCACCTCGTGCTCTTTTGATTCCCTCGCTAACGCTCAGGATTCTAATTTTGAATCACTCGCTGCGCTCTTGATTCAATTTTAGAATCCTTCGCTTGCTCGGTCATCAAAATTGAACACGCGGTTAAAAAGCAACTTTGCACTCTTGTATAACAAATAACTATTGTTTGTTATCCCACTGCTAATATTAGTCGCCAAGTCATTATTTATAGTACCTCGACTATGATTTCAATTAGCCCTGTTTAATATGTTCGCTACCTTACAGTAGCAGCCATCAATTATTTTTTTTTATAATGCCTTGCATTTATAAAGTATGTTCTCATGTAATATAGTTATTGCTAAAATATTATTCGCTACCAAGTTATTATTTTAGTACCAAATAGTTAATCGCCCTTGAAGTTGTTAGTCGGATCGAAAATAAATAAAAAATGAGATTAAAAGTACATAACTTAAATTAACAAATAAGATTTATTATTTTAATGAGATTGTGCATCAAGGATATTAAAGATTAAGCCACCTAAAACTCCACCCACAAATCCGACCAAGGCGCCTGGAGGCCCTGCGACCGCAGCACCTGCTGCTCCAAAACTGGCCCCAGCACCGCCCACTTTAGCCCACATGTCAGAAGCGCTCACTTCTCTTTTTACAATTGTTTTTTCCTCGTCCACAAAATCGAACATTTCTGAATCAGTCAATTCTGCGTCTCTTTTTTCTCTAGCTGTTGCAAGTCCGTCAGTACCCCCAGTAGGCTGCTTTGTTGATATTAAAAGGATCTCTTGTGGCGTTTGAAAAGAATCCACCGATGGTGTAACATCTGGTTTAAGTTTTTCAAAGTCTGAAGTGTCAATTGGAGGGTTTCTTTGTTGTAGTAAGAACCAAAAACGGCCGTGCAGTTTACCAATATTCCCAGGGACAGTAGTCGGATCAGCTTGTGTATCGCGTCCTTCTATAGGGTTTATTTTTCGCCTGAATAACGATGCTACTCGAAGGGGAAGCTGTGGTGTTCCAGTGGAAGGGTCGAGATGACGTATTTCTGTATCGGCGGTTGCGACATTTGCTTGTATAATAAAAACTACAACAATACACAACAAACTCAATTTTGACATCATTAGTCAACGAGAAATTTATTTATTTAATTAAAAATTAGTTTTATTATGCCGGTTATTAGTGCGATTGATATCAATCTAGTGGATGTCGTATTTTATATGCGTAAATTAGGGAAGTTAATTGTCATTAATCGACTAAAAAACAATATACTCAAATCGATTGTAAAAAATAATCGTCATGTTCCTTTTGTAACCACTAGCAAAAATAGAGAAGTCTCTTAGGTTTGCAGACTTTGTTTACTTACTCTTCGATTGTGGCATCGTACCTAGCTTTCAAACGGATCGATCGATTTCAATCAGTTTTAGCCGACTTCAAAAAATGAATGGATGAATGAAGTTTTCTGTTCGGCTGTATGTGTATTATATTTTTATGTATGTTTAGCGATATTTTCGTTAATTATGGATTAATTTTATAAATAATGTTTTTGTTCTCATTTTCACCAAGTTAGGATCTGATGATAGAATGTCAGGGAAATTCAGGATAATCCACAATATCTATAGACACGTAAAGTCTATTTATTAACTTTAATTAATTTTACTTTTAATTATATTTTGAAATAGGTTATTAGTTTTTTCAATTTACTATATTTCTTTCAATATGAAGTCGTTTTTTTATATGAATAATTTTAAAATATTTGAAAGCTGTTTGGGGGCATTGCATTTTTGACTCCATAGGAAAACTCATAAACGGTAAGTCTGATGATAAAACGGGATGAACACATGAACTTGGTTGAATAAAACGAAGACTCACCGTTTTTTCAGTCTTTCTGATAATGATAATGTGAACTGAAGTGATGGCAGCGTCTTCTCGTAAGTAGGATTCGATTGCAATGAAATCTTTGGTAAGACTTCATTTTCTCGATGCGTCTCGTCGTTGCACCGCAGTGTTGTGACTAGGCTTTTAGTCAGAGGCACATATAAGTTAATTTACACACGAAATTAAAAAAGCAAAAGATAACTTGTCGTATGAATTTTAATTTGTGAATTAAAATTTAAATAAATGAATAACTAACAGCAGCAACTCCTCATCGATTACGTGACCAATCGATTATCAACATCACTATTTCAAATAAACAAAGTAGGCCTGATAATTTCTAAAATACTTACTTGTTTTAAAAAAGATATATTAATTTGACCCAGGGTCATAATAATAATAAGAATTAGATGGCGTAACGGAATAGATTGTCTGTTTATCTGTGCACGTATCAATTATATGGTTACTTTATTAAAATAATAAACTAAAATATAGTTTAAAGAAACATTTGGAATTCTGGTTGTTTGGAGGTCAATTACTATTTACAATGTTGGTATCCCCTTATTGATAGTAGTGTCATCAATTAACCCACTACTCACGAATCCCGTGCGTGCAAAATTTTGCGTCAATGAGGCTATTTTAAGAAAACTATAGATTCGTTCGCTAGACTACAACAAAACATATCACCTAGCATTCATTGGCGTAGCTAGGAATTTTACCTAAGGGGGGCAGCCGAGGACGGGCCTAGCTTTCGAGTCAGTCTTCGAGTGGGGGTTACATAGTCCAGGTCCAGTTAGGACAGACTCCCATTCGATTACATTAATATTTTTTTAAAAAGCCTTGCAGAAACCGTCTAGTAGAAATTGTGATTAAGTTAAATACAATTTAAATCCGTTCGGGAGCTGCCCACGTAATCCACCGTAATTTGATTCTCTTTATATAGCAATCAGCGCAAGCGCAGAGACCGCGAAAATGTATTGCGCTTTAAAAAGTTTAAATTTTCGTATGTTTCAATAATATTTAAATTTTATTTAATAAAATATTATATTTTAACTTAAGGGTCAAGAAAATATTGCGAACGAAATGATTACGACCACAATATATTTTTTAATAGCAACGAGACGTAAAGGCTGATTGTATTCTATGCAGCAAACAAATAATCCGCTAGTAAAGCAAGCGCGCAGGAAATGCAACATATCTGTCTTTAAACTGCCGTCCAGCTAAACTAACTATAATGTAACGAGAGCAAAGTGGCGCCTAGTAATAATTAATTATTTAGGACTCTAGGGTAGGCACAGACGATTCTAGGGCTGGCGCCGCCCAACCTAGTTGTTGAGTGGTTTGAAGCGCGAAGCAAAGCTACGAGTTTGGCTGGCTGGCTTGGTGTTTGTGGTTTTACATCAGGTTCACCAGAGACCAGACTAGACTGATTTAAAAGTGTTATTTACATTTCTAAGGCCTATGACTGTATAACTTCTAATTGAGCAATGATTCGTGTTATTATTAAATAAAAAACTGTGGCTAATTAAAATTGTTTTATATTTTTATTTTGTGGAAGTCATGAGGGACAGGAGTCATTATTAACAAAACGCAAACGCGCTCGTCGACGGTTCCGGTTTTATGCACAAGTTTCAATACATTTAAAAGTTTCCAATTATTATTTTCATTATTAATTTTCATAGGCTTAGACCTAATACTCCTCCGACTTTCTTAAACCAACAACAGTTATCGTTCTAAATAGCTTTGGTTGAATACAATGTATGAAAACTTAATCCGTAGTAACTTCGAGTAAAAATAATGGCGTTCCGTCGACGAGCGCGCCTCCTCGGCCTTAATAGTTATTTACACAACGTGAACTCGATGACGGTGAACTTCGATTGCGACACTTATCCTAAAACCATTATTTTATAAATGTCTTAATAGATTTGTCGATAATTTAACTCCCGAATATGTACACAAACGTTTATAGCCTCTCCGGCGGACACTGTTTCGTAACGGTTAAAGTACATATATACAGATAATTTACATCCATTCAATGGACAGAAGATAAAAATTTCAAAATATAACATTAACGAGAAATAATGTTTAATGCCAATGTAGTAATAATTGCGTGTACATTATTTACGGCCTTATTTCATAATCGTCAGGGGAAAATAGACAAATGTACAGTTCGTAATTATTAATTTGTGACAGTACTGTTACACTTATACTTCATTATGCCACAAATTTACACACGTATAAGGTTTCTACATATTAAAGAAGAAGTACTTTTATTTGTAAATAATATACAAATTAATTAATGTAAAACAACCTCTTATTCTTGAGCACGAACATTCGAGTGTGTGCCGTAATTAATTCGTCACGCTCACGTCACGTCAAGTCAGTCGTTCACGCTTCAGAGCGCGCGCGTCGGGAGCGAGTGCGCGCTCCGAGCGGCGGCGGCGAGCGCGAACGCGGCGGCGAGCGGCAGTGCGGGGGCGAGGGCTCGCTCTCCGCTTGCGTTGCGGCTCAGTGTCGCCGCCATCTTGTCGCCTGCAAACATACACGAATCTCAATTATTAAAAAAAAGATCCCTCGTATCGAGGTCTACCCGGATCATTCCCATGCATGCTTAAAGATATTTTGTAGTTTTCAACTTGTTCTGCAGTCTTAGTCTGCTGTCAAGAGTGGTGAGGCGAAAATTTTCACCCTCACATAGGGGGTAATTCGGAGAGGTTTTGGAACGAAGGACCCAAAAAAGGACGTCGTCGAACAAATGCCTGAAAGCATCGTTTTTTTGACAGATTGGCAGGTCGAGCTTATACAGCCAGATCTAATGATATTGATAAAAGATGGAAGATGCCAGAGTATTATTAACATTTCAAGGACTTGATAGTGATAATGATAGAAGAGAAGAATGGGAAGCTTAGTATAACTTATTAGAAAAAGTGAAGAAATTCGGACTAACAGGGATGACAAATGCGTATCTAAAGAGACTCGAATGAACGCACCGCTCTTCTGTATATGATCCCCAGAGATAATACAACATATCACAGGAGCATGCAAAACAATAAATCAGACCGATTACAAATAAAGACATGCTCAGTTTGCCATAATCCACCAATCACTTGCACAAAAATAAAAACTAATAGAACAACCACCTACTCTATACTACAAAGTCTTAAATGAATGAAGGCTTGAATACTGACTGCCCTCGGAGACGTAGACGTATATGTGTGCAGGCTCGGTGTTGGCGGCGCAGCAGGTGTAGTTGCCGGAGTGGCGCGGGCCGGCGGTGCGGATGGCCAGCGTCGACTGCGTCTTGGGGCCCGGCTCCGTCACCACCGTCACGCCGCGCGCCGCGTCATAGTTGATCATCCGCGAGTTGTGGTACCAGAACACGTACTGCGGCGGCACTGGACTCTACAATCGTACACGTTTAATTATTACCCTGTCTACTACATATGAAAGTTAAGCAGCGGCAGTTTTTTACAACTTGATATAGCCGTGATTATCTTCGCTGTTGACGATTACCTACATTTTATTAAGATGCGAGAGTAGAGGATATTCGATGCTGACTTCTGTACCTTTGCAAAGGACATAGTACGTTCCAATGATCTTGATTTAAAAGTCTATAGATACATTTCTCTATACATGACAAGTGTCTGGAACTCGTAATAGCCACAATCAGTATTAGGCCAGCATTTTGTAAGTGCTTAATTTGGCGATTAACTGGTGAATGTTAGAAAAAATCGGGTACCTTTTCTATGATGCAGACAAGGTTGATAGTGGAGCCAGCATCAACGTGGTGCTCGTCGGCGCCTAGGATGAACGCCTCGGGCACTGCTATGTGCAGATGCACTAGACGGGACAGCGTTCCCGATGCGGTCGACACCTGGAAGCCCAACAAGTAAAAGGCTAAAAATATAATGTGACTAGAAGTTAGGTACATTGTCATAAAAATATAGTAAATAAATTAATACAAATTTGTAACAAGTTCATCAATATATAATATGCTCTGTTCTGTTCGTAGATTCAAATGCCTTTATTAAGAAAATTTGCGTAGGCAATGCTCTATTTACTATACCCACTATATAACCACATACATTTCTATAACAATATAAACATGATGTAAAAGAAGGCTGTATGCTAAATAACTACAGATTAGAAACCAGGTAGGTCACGTTTTCGCTACACACCTTCACAACCACATCTCAATTCCGGATCCTAATTAGTTCATTGGTAACTTCTGTCTAACTTTAACTATTTGGTGTGTAGAGTATGTATTCATTTCAATAGTGTATCGTTATGATCTCACCTGACACTCGTAGGTGCCGTTGTCTCGTTTCTGGACGTATTTGATCTGCAGGATCCAGTCGTCAGATCCCTCGCTATGCAGCACCTGGAAGCGCTCGTCGTTTGTGTACATCAGCACGCCCGAGCTAATGATGTGCCAGTCTCGCCGCCGCACCCATGACACCTTGAAACGAGATACACATTGCATAATGTTTGTTGTCTAAATTAGTAAATTTTGACGTTGTGTAGGCACGTGACACGTAAGTATGTAAGATTAAGAGGTCGTCATAACATACAGAAATCGATGGAAGATTTTGAGGGAGACCTTTGTAAAGCAGTGATATAGTAAAGGTTAAAAAAGTTCTAGTTTAAGTTTAAGAATATTTTGTATTTAGATAAATAAGAGCGTAATAAATACTAACCCCTCTCTCGCCGAGGTTTCTAACAGGGCAGTGCAGGAAGGCGACGGCGCCGAGCTGCACCAGCACGTCCTCCTGCGTGTTGTTGATGGTAGGCTCGCGGTGGATGTGCAGCGCGTCCAGCGAGCCGTACCACAGCTCGCGCCACGCTGGCACTTCTGCCATCTCCGGCACCTCCGCCAGGTCCAGCGGGTGCATGTCTGCTAGTGGTGGTACCAAAGTTATCACTTAATATATCACGTCCGTTTGCTTAGTGACTGTGAAAATAACTTATTTTCATTGTTAATAAATTATTCTTAGGGTTCCGTACCCAAAAATAGATAACGGCATCATATTATTAAGGCTCCGCTGTCTGTTAAAAAAATTACTCATCAATCAAACCAAGCTAAGCCAATTCGCTTTCGAAAAACGTCCATGCATAAGGCATTGCCGTGCGGGGGCTGTAAAGAATACACTTCCCCACCGCTAACAGGAGGCGTGTCGTAAGAGGCGACTAATTCCTGTAGCACGAGACGGGTAGCAGCGTCTCTTATAAAAAAAACTACGCTCGCCAACCCGCCTGCCAAGCGTGGCAAGTATTGGCAATCCCCCATAATGAAAGTCATTGGGAGAGGCCTATGTTCAGCAGTGGACGTCCTATGGCCGACATGATGATAAAGCATTTTCCATCGTATTTCATATTTCCGCTTTTTCTGAGAGCACCCTGCTACGCTTGCCACGAAAAACGCTCTGCTACGCTTATCATGGAGAGCACCTTGCAACGCTTGTCATGGAAAACTATATTTTATGCAGAGCTTTCTATGTTGTAGTCTCGACTCAAAGGCAAAACTTAATTAGCGATGAATGATGAAGTCCACCTGTAACATCAGTGTCCGTCGCAGCCGGGCCCTCGACGCGGACAAGGTCGCGCGGCGCGCGGGGGGCGCGGGCGGCGCGGGGCGCGGCGGCGAGCGCGGCCAGCAGCACCACGGCGAGCGCCCGCCTCATGCCGCCGGCGCCGCCTCCTGCCGCGACCGGCGCCCGCGCCGACCAATCCTCCTGGAACAATCAAAAAGAGATCATGTTTTTACTGCATCATAGTCATCGTCATCATCTTTAAAGTCAAGTCAACCTTTTGTACCATTTTAATCTAGTAATAGCAATCATCATCATAATTTCAGCCATAGGACGTCCACTGCTGAACATAGGCCTCCCCCAGTGACTTCCAGATTGGCCGGTTGGAAGCGGCCCGTATCCAGCGGCTTCCTGCAACCTTTACCAGGTTGTCTGTCCACCTTGTAGGTGGACATCCTACGCTACGCTTGCCGGTACGTGGCCTCCATTCCAGAACCTTTCTGCCCCATCGGCCGTCAGTTCTAGGTGCTATATGCCCCGCCCACTCGCTAATCCGTTGGGCTATGTTAGCGACTTTTGTTTGTTTACGAATCTCCTCATTCCTAATTCGATCTCGAAAAGAAAAACCGAGCATAGACCTTTCCATAATACGCTGTGCGGCCTGAGCTTTCTTGTGAGGCCCATAGTGAGAGGAGTAATAGCAATATAGTTTGATAAAATAAATAACTATTTTTCCACCTTTTCTTTTTACCCCTTTCTCTGCCTGAATTATTGTGTCTGACCGTGGCATCGTAGTTGCCCATCAAATCGATACGTTTTTAGAATTCAATATAAAAAACAATTAATTTCTGTAAATAGGACTAAATTAAGTTCTTTTATACGTCCCATTTTTTTACCCTACCACTGCTTTGGGACAATAAAATTGTGGGCTAGCGCCGAGAAGAATGTTTTTAGGGTTCCGAACCTATGCTGAATTATTGTTTTCTATCGCACCTACTTCCGATTTTGAACACTTACCGCAGATTAAGTAATGTTACAACCAGCCAGGAACTGTAATAGTGTACATTATAAAAATCTGTTTGTAGTTTTCAACTTAAAAGACCTTGCCATTATCAGATGGAGGTGTTTGTTAGCGAGTGGAGGTGGAAGGGTTGCCGGGAGCGTGGTGATTGATCACCGCTCGCACCGAGATTGATGTGTTTTTTACGAGCCTGTACCAGTACAGTCAGTTGAAAAATACGTCACTACTTTTCGACCTTAACTTAATGAAATAAGGATCAAAATTAAAATCATTTTCATGTTCTTGTCTGTGCCTAGGCGGACGACCCGCCTGCCTGCTGTTTTGTGGATATATGTAAAAGATGTCATAATTTCGAACGGTTTGAAGTGCTTCTGTAATAAATGTAGACATCCTTTACGTGTGGAAAATGTGAAAATCAGGAAAATATTAAAGTGTGTAAGTATTATGATTCCACACAAAATATGCGGGTGGATAACACTTTGCTGTCAAACCCTCGACCACTTTTGTTCTTAGTTTACTTTTGTGTTATACCGCGCGCCGCCACGCCACGTTGTGCGTGACAAATAATCAAAAATAGCTACAAGTATGGAACAAAATTCATAGGGAACTACATTATTTATAAGCGTTCAAATAATTTGCTGCAGGATTCCAGGATTAGCCAGATAATATTGAAAAAGCATCTGGGCATGTCTGCATGATTACTGTATTTTTTATTTTGACGAACCTTTATTATACAGAATGTAGCAGAAAGGTGCAATGGAACTATACAATGATACTACTGCTCAAATATAATATTTTATTTTATAGGACCAACATTGAAATCTCAGGAATAAATCAATTCGTCATAGTAAACCGCCGACCAGCTGACATTAGTTTGTATCGTTCAGAAAGTTCTTGTATTTGAGCTGAAGAATGGAAATCCTTGAAATTTTACTGCACTTTTCTATTACACACTATATAGAATTTTACGTTTTTAAAACCTTACTTCACAACGTCGTATTATGTGTTACTTTTTAACCCCGACAAAGAAAAGGAGTAATAAGATTAATCCATTTATATGTCTTGCTCCGAAACAGCTCGGTCGATTTCGCTTTGTTTTTTTACTCGAAAGGTTTTCAAAATGGTTTTTCTCGAAAGCTGGTTTAATCGAAACGTTTAAAGATCAACAAAATAAATGTATGGATCTCGGCTCTCGACCAAAGTTTTAATATCGTGGTCTTATTGTGTAGGTCTCGATGAGGATATGGTGATGGAAAGGAAGGTGATAATAGAAACTTGGCTGTATAGTATGAAATTTTATTAGTGTAAAATACTAAAGGATTTGTTTAAACTCATAATAATCATTAGATTTTCCCAAGAAACTGGTTACTATCTCAACTTCATTTTGTTGGTGTATCCTTCTCATGCGCCATCCATTGAAATACAATATTTTTATGAATTCTATCATTAGCTGATTTAGCATCTCACCCCTTTGACTTTGTTTGCTTGGAGGCCACTTGATGCTGGGCCTCGACAGAATTCAGCTGGGTGTATGGAGATGACACTATTATAGATAATCTACAACATACAAAACTATTTTGAAAAGTAGTATATTTTTGTGGTCCGCCAGGATATAAAGAATATTGGCGTTAATAAAAGTTTTAATTAGAGGAAAAGAACATAAAATCTTCGACTACATTATACATTATTTTGTAATTTAAGAAAAACAAAATATATAATTCTCTAAGATCTAATTGTATTTGATGAATGAATATTTTCTTTTGCACTCACTAAGCTGCCGCCTTTGTCTATCTGTCCACCGTCCAACCTATAATTAGAGCTGCCGAGTAAAACTCGTAGGAAAGCCAGTGAACATTTTCACATGTTATTATTAAGTTATGGGTAGCTCTCATTGATAAACGATTATTATTTAATTTTTTAAACAAGTTTAACGATTTTAGGGCTTAGTACGAAAACTTGTACTATTATATATTCTGTGCCCTTACATGACCATTGATCACTTTGTTGTCTATCTGTCTGTCTTTATGTCTGTCAAAAGCATTTATCTCAGAAACGCATGGAGGTATGTTGAAATTAAAAGCATAACAATAGACTGTCACTACACTGACTTTTTCCATAAACTCAGTTCCAAAAATTTAAATATTCTCACACTTTAACACGTAATAAGCTAGCACTGCTATTTATAAAAATTCTAACGCCAAAATATTTTATCTCAAAGATTTCGTTTGGGTGTAAGGTAATTTAAATAATCGCATCCCGAAACGCCCGCGGACCGTTTTTTCTATCCCTGTTCCCGGGTTGCAGTGCCGCAATAAATTTCTAATCCCGGTTTTTCCCGGGACGGGAAATTGTAATCTTGTTGAATTCCGGTATTTGCAGGCTCTGCCTGTGCCACAATTCCTACGGCCTTTACTTTTGGAATAATTAGAATGTAGATAAATGAGTACGGAGCTTTATGTCCACGACGACAACCACACTTAGGTATTAGGAGACCGTTGTGTACACTAGTAAGTACTTAACTTATTAGCCGCCGAGCGGGTACATATGAGGCTGCGTAACAACAAAATATCTATTGTGTCTCGTTTGACGACCTCCATAGCGAGCATACCGTACTTTGGTGTCGGTATCCTGATTTCGATTCCCGGTCGGTAAATGTAGAAAAATAACTTTTCTATATTGTCTCGGGTCTAGGTATTGTGCTACCGTCGTTGTTTCTGATTTCTGTAGCACAACTTCTCTGGCTACTGACCATAGGGTCAACCAATGTATGTGATGTTGTCTAAAAAAAAACATTTTTACAGCGCCAGTTGCTACTTCTAACGGTCCTGTGCCAACCTTTTCCAGTTTGTACACGGCACTCGCACAATACCGTTGGACCATTGGTCTAGCCACTGTTCTTCATTTCTCTCTTGCTTGACCATCTGTGTGTTCAGCTTTGTTCTATCATTTTCATCATCATTTCAGCCATTGGTCGTCCACTGCTAAACATAGGCCTCCCCCATTGACTTCCAGATTGTTGAATGCGGCCTGCGTCCAGCTTGTTCCTGCGACCTTTACCAGGTCGTCTGTCTACCTTGTAGGTGGACGTCCTACAGTCTATCAACTGTTATAAAAATGAAACCTATTTAAAGGTTATTATTGGTACAAAAAGGTATGAGCACATTGACCGAGCTGTAATCTGTGCACTATTCAAAATACCTACAACACGATAAGATTACTCTGGAAACTCACTTGCAAATACTAGAAATGGTCCAAAAAAAAAGTGGAAAGGATTCGTGCAGTTTAAAAATAATAATACAGTTAAGCCTTTTAAGGTGTCTAAATTAACATAATAAATCTGCTCAAAACAGGGGGCAGGGCTAATTCGAATATCAATACAAATGATCCTATGACCACTTCTCGCAAAAAAATCTGCATAAAATTTCCTACTTTAGTTCGATTCATTTTTGCTTTACGATTAATACTTTAAGATCTACAACAGGGTGTTTAAGTTTACTCTTATGATATGTTGTTCATGTTATTTGATTACACAGCTTAAGCGACTGCGACACAACCTTAGCAATTATGTATAGGATAGGAAAAATGACAATTTTAAAGTATTAACAAAGAAAACAAATAATGAAAGTTATAGCAGCCATTTCATATGACCCAAGGAAAAATAAACATCGGCAGCCATATCAAAATCAGGAGAAAGGATGTTTTTGTTGATAATCGTGGGCCTACTACTCAGCTTGATGTTAACAGCCGTTTTTTTCCTCCCCCTACTAAAGAAGCAAGTAAAAACAAAATACTTAACACGCATTAGTGTGTAACTGCAGATTTTTTAGAAAGTGAAAACGAATATGTGACGACGACAAGGACGATGAGTAACATAATAAAGTGGTCTGATTTTATTAAAAAATTCTTAAGAAAGTATATTGCTTAACTATTTATTAACTTAATCACATGTAGCGCCTAACGTATTGATAACGAAAAATACATTAATTCATTTATTCATTTATTTATTGCATTGCACATGACTTAGATGCTAAATACATAACATAGGTAAGTATATAACTCCAATATTCATATATAAATAATAGACTTAATTTGAAGAACATTTTATGTAGAATCTTTTGTCAGAAGTATATTCATAATGTTCATTTGACATAATAATATGAGCAAAAACCTACAAACCATCTCTTCATACGTCTTTAACACAGCCCCCACCTTGGGGACTTTTAGTATATTCATCTGTTAGTTTTTATTTGTATATAGTATTTCATAGTTGTATATAGTATTTCATAGATGTATATATTATTTAAAATTAGTATAATTATTTTATAGAATTAATAATGTGTAATAATTTATTTGTATAGAAATAATACATGATTTTTCATCTAGTCCGATAAGATATAACTATACCAATTTTCAAAACTACCTGCATAAATTATTCCCCTGATTTCCTATATTTGGATGTGGCTAAGAGTAAATAAAGTACATGACAAATTGTTGTAGAGTTCTAAATAATAAGGCCTAGGTGTAAAACATTCTTGGTAGTGTTTTGAGTTGAATATAATCTATCACCTTATAATCAAATATCGTCTATGTACCAAGTTTTGGAGAAAATAAATTTAACTTGCGACCTACTTTGACTTCGCAAGGGTATCTACGGATGGTTATAAACAATTGTATACTTTTACTACCTACTCGTACTTACTCTGCTTAAGAGCCGATTTTTAATCGCCAGATAACTATCTGACGAATAAAAGTCTAACATGTCAAACTTATTCTTTAAATAAAAGTTATCTGACTGACTGAAAAATCGGCCCTAAGTTAAGATTGAATCTAAATCTGAATGCAGGGGCGTGCATTGGTTTCAGATAGGGGTAGGCTGGGTACATACACATTTCAAGCCAGTGAACAACGAAAGCCTAAACCGTAATTCATATTGAGCGTTTAAATAAATGCTAGATACATTTATTTCTGGTATCACTGAAATTAAATTTAATCCTGTATTTTGTTCACTTATATCTACGTCACAGTAAGGACCGCGTCATAATGCTTTTTAAATATAAATTGTACTCGTCCACATCTCGCGGTTTAGGAAATGTAAATACTAAATAAAAAACGCAATAAAATTGACATGTTCACGTAACAAGCGCCATCTTGGTAATTAGATTGGAATAAGTTAATAAATTGGTGGATTTTGCTAAAGCAGGGTAATGATTAGTTATGTGAAAAACTCAATAGATGGAGCTTTAAAAAATAAAATGATAAAAACTTTAATTTTACCTTTAGGATTTTCAACTAAATTATAAAGAGGTACTTCGAAATTCACATGGTATTGCATTGTTTAATAAATGATAATTTCTTACCCAGATGTCGATTTCTTTTTGCAAAATGGTGAATGGGGTCGTTGATTTATTTTACCACAACAAATATCAAAACAATGAATGGAATTAAAACAAGTCATTAATCTGATATCCGTAATTGCTATGTACGAAAAATCTGTTGATAATGTCTTGTTTTTGCAACTAACACAAATCCACATTTGATTGTCTTCGGATTGGCGCGTAATTTATTTAACCTAGAATTCGCATTAATACTTCACTTTGCAGTTTTTCCATTGAATAACACACAACCACACAACACTTAACCCCGAAAACAAAGATAGCACTCAAAAAAGGTGTAAAGATCAGAGGCCCAATTCCCGTAATTTGACAATTGTCGCAATCCGGTGTCGATCCGGTCCCAGTAACATTACTATCACAAACGGTATTCTCGTAAACTTTCAATTTGACGTATAATTATTAAAACTATCCCAATAAGACTAAAAACAGAGCAAAAATATATCTAATTTTGGTTTCTTCCATTTTCAGTCGCATTACGAACTATAATTGCATTTTTTGAGTTTACGAGAATACCGTTTGGGATCGTAATGTTACTGGGAGCGGATCGACACCGGATTGCGACTATTGTCAAATTACGGGAATTGGCCCTCAGTAATACTATAATCTGATTTATCAAAACTCGCGAGATGACAGCCGCCGGCGGCAAACTATGAAACTAATGGAAAAAATTGCTGACGCAAACTTTGTATCAAAACAATGTCCTGCATTACCTTTCAAGGAACTGTAACCCTTTTTTATTATTTTCAAACGTTTCTATAAATATAATTACGATTTTATCATTTTAAATATTCATTTCAATATCTTGCACTGTCAAGTTTTAATAAAATACGACATATTTAAAGTGCAAATGATCGAAGTAGGCGAGCCTATATCCGGTTTATGCTGCTAATAAGGAATGTTCCTTCCGTCCGATTGTCATGTATGAAAAGGGTGTAATCTTTAATTTAGGCGACTTTCATTTTTTTTTAAATTCAGTTTGTTCACATATAAGCAGCGAGTATCTAAGTGTGAGTGAAAATTGAGTAAGTTTGCGTGATACAGTAGGCGATCTCGCGGCAGCCTACATTGGTTAAATTGCACAGGAACGATCTAAGTTGCGCGCTTTATTAAGGAATAAGTATAAGTAGACGACAAAATGGTTACAGAATATTTATTGTTTATTGTTGAATACGTAAATAATAATTATGTTTAGGTGTTCTGTCGGTTTTTATGAAGGTAGGCTCTGCATAACAGCCTATATGGGATGCACGCCCCTGTCTGAATGTACATTATTTTGTAAAAATACCGCGGAATATTATCCGCATATTCGTGGACACCGTTTATATAGATTCCCATCTGATAACACGGAATGTGCATTCTAAGCGCCGCTTCGCACCGGAGGCAGCTGTCGTGTTAGAGGTTATCGCTTTTAAAGGCTTTTCCGGCACACCAGCTCCAGTTGCGATGCTCTGGCGATGGGATACAATTCAATAATCGGTTTGAGGACAACTTAAAGTAATTGTATTTTAAAACACTTAAATTTTAAAAACTCATTGTTTAATACATTTGTAACTTATGGATTGATTTCAACATAATTTATTATGATGATATAATAAAGTTCTATTGTATCAAGAATTACCTTTTATCGTTATAATGTTATTGACAACCGTCTGGTGTAGTGGTTCGCGCTCCGGACTACAAAGCCAGCGGTTGCTGGATCGAATTCCGCAAGAGCCACTGTTTGTGTGATGAGCACGAGCATTTGTACCTAAGTCAGGTTTATAAACGTATTAAGTATGTTTATTCGTTATCTAGTCGCCATAGTACTAGCTAGTACGGGCTAGGTGATTGGTGTGATTGTTGGACTAATTTATTATTATTTTAATTATTATCGAAAGTAAAAAAAAAACCTTTCTTCTGTCAGTCAGTCGGGTAATAAATAAATTAATAGGTTTGAATATCATATTTTTTTTTTTCAACAAATAAACCCGTTTTTTACAACAAATGTAAACATAAAAATGCCTAAAAGTTATACAAATAGATAAGTTAAAATAAAAGTTGTCATGCGAACAAATTATGCTGTCAAAATATTTAGGCATCACCACTTGCGCACATTGCATATTTTTAAATTAAAAAATGATACGGTACAGATGTCAGCATAATAATTTATTAGTAACTTTATATCTATCAATCTAAAATATAACGTAACGCATAAAAACATTAATATCATTCATATCAACAATAAAGAAAAACCCTATATTAATTTCGCGATTGCTACGAACTCGTTACGGTTTTTCTACGAATTCGTAGCTTGCATTATGTGCTACGATAAAAACATTCAATGGTACTTGCAATGCATATCTCTCAAACTCAAATAACTTTTTAATTATAATACAGAATGAATTCGAAATCCCGAACGAGAATGGTTAAAACCATACCAAGTGTAAGATCAAACGTTAATCACTGAAAATAATGTTTCGTTCGGAAAATTTTGCGCACAAAATCATAAAGACTTATACGTTAAAGACCGCATTTTTGCTCGATTAAATATGTAGAGGCCGATGCGGCGTGGGCGGCGCTCGCCCTTTATGTAGCCGTAATGCGCCATTAATTTGTTATTCGCTGTCGTGACGGGACTATGTTGCATAGCTCGCTCGATTAGAGAAGGCGCTCACAGGTCCACGCGACTGCCACCAAACGCCACCACCGAACTGCGGACTGCAGTTGTCATACATTTGATATGAACCGCACACGGTGGTCGCCGGTGGCCACCACACGTCACAAATCATCGCCTCTCGCTTTTGTCGCCGATGTTGCCTTACTTGAAGGTGGAGCAAATGAGCAGGATTTTTTTTTTGCATGGCAATATTCAACATGTATTGTTGGGATTAGAGAATAGGAAAGTTTTCACCACCAATTTAAAAAATAAGATTTGGCCTAACGAATCTAGACTGAACTTGGCAGATTGGAATGGTCCTTTATTGAGGACTAGCTCTAGATCTCCATCTGTACATCCTCACAAACTGTCGCGGTTATAATATTACAGGATAGGATATTAGTAAGGACGACAGAGGAGAGTGGTGGAGTGCTCCGATCATTTGAGCAATCTGTGCTCAAATTGATGTAAGATCGCTGTCGCAATGAGCTACTCTTTAACGTGATAACGTTGTTTTTGAAAATGGTCACTGCTACTAAAATTTCGCCGCAGTCAGCGATACAACGATTTTTTTGTCGCCAAAAAATTTTACATATCTTGTGATAACAGAAGTTGTATTGCTAAGTGCTTTAAAACAATGTTTATTCTGAAAATAGACAAATAAGCGATGGCCATAATGGTATTTACGTCATCGTGTATTAAATTATGTAAGAAAAACATATATTTATTTAGGTTCTGATAGTTAAGTAAAATATGATTGTAAGATTAATTTTGATAAAGATTGAAGATGTAAATAGCTAGCCGAGCTCAGGAGTCTGAATTAGAAAAGGCCTATGTCCTGTAAAGGACCATTAAATATGATAATGATGAAATACCTATATTCATCAAAACGGTTAGGTTCGTTCCAATGGCCACAAAATATATTTTTTACGGAAGAAAATTATGATAGTGTAGCGATACTACCTAACCTAAGTTTTGAAAGTATACATAGTTTCACATAACGAGTACAAAATGAGAGGCTTTTCTATATAACTGGAGTAGAGCGACGGAATAATAACCAAACTTTCGATGGAAAAAACTTTTTCAATTGGATCGCTATCACGTTAATGCTCTAATGTTATAAGCATGTTCCTTTTTATAAAGTCATGTTTCAGTCAATGCGGTGCCGAGGCGCGACGTCGCGGTGCGTGGCAGGAGGCGCATGACCTTGCATTTTTATTAGATCCGTTCAGCGATAAGGCGGAGCTGAGCCGTGTTCCCTAATTTGATTTATTCAGCGAACCCGAAAGATTAAAAGTTTGCAGCGAAGATGCGCGGGCGAGCGCGCGCTGACATTAATCGCGCGATCGATCAACTCCGCGCGATAACGGGACCGGATCCCGTATTCGATTTAAGTTCAAAGGTTTTAAATTTTAATATGTCAACAAAAATATTGCGACATCTTTTTCTGAAAATGTTTGTCACTGATAACAGTTTTACACTTACCGTAATAACGAATTGACTACTCAAATAAATAAAAATAAATTAACAAGAGTGTTTGTTTAATGTGTGTTCATTGAGCGTTAAAGGACTTTGAAATATAGTTAATTACATGTCTTAAAAGATAAGTTCATAACTAATTAATGATATTTAAATGTCATAGGGGATAAACATGTCAACAAGTTATTACTTGCTAGAGATATAACGAAAAAGCAAAAATAAACAAGCAGAATAGCTAACGTTTAAAAACGTAAGTTAATTAAATATGCTCAGGATAAAAGGTTTTTACACAAAATATGATGAAACACTGCACTAAATGGCAATACAGGGTTACATTGCAAAGGGGTGCCAAATCTTTAGGAGTGGCTCAGAATCAGTAAATTATTCGAACCATGCAAAGAAAAAAACACACAACAATTTCACCGTATGTGCACTGCGTAAGGTCCTTGTTGGCTTGCTGTACCTACGCCTCTGATGAATAAACACGCGGCTTTCGTAGTCTTTCTATTGACTTTATTTCCGGATATTTTACAGTTTTTTTTTGTAACATGCGATTATTAAAAATAATAACCCTTTAAAAATTGGAAAATATATTGTTTCCTAGATCTTATTTTTTAAATTTGGCACCCCTTTGCAATGTAACCCTGTATATTCTGTTATGTCACATTGTACTTTTTGTCCTGTAAGTAGGCGTTTTCTAAACCATACATCCGATTGCAAACTTTGTTAATTTATTACATTAAAGACCAGAGTAGCGGGGATTAGCAAGTTACATAAAGTTAAACCAGGCGGGACAAATTGTAGCCAAATTATTAGAACAAAGATCTTTTAACATTTTAAGTGAGCTTCTAAGTAAATTGTACCAGTAATGAACTCGTACAACAAGCAATATCGAGTGCAGAAATGGCCTAGCATTCGCCCGACTTATGTAAAGCAACGTACTCGTAGTTAACAAAAATACATTATTAACATTACTTATAAGCATACATTATTTTAAATCGTTTAAATTATTATACTTCCCCTTTCTTTATTGGTTGTTCTCTACCTGAAGGTTATCTGGAAGAGATCGCTTTTAGCGATAAGACCGCCTAAATTGTACGTTTTTCTGTAAAAATCATGTGTAATTTACTTGTATGGTGTGCAATAAAGAGTATCTATCTATCTATCATCATTAACGTCATAATCAGCCCACGTCAGTCGACTGCTGGACATAGGCCTCTCCCAAAGGACGCCACTGAGCCCGGGCCTCGGCTGTTGTTTTACATCCACTGCCAGCTGTCTTGCTTATATCGTCGCTCCACCTTATTGGAGGGCGCCTTACGCTGCGTTTGTCTTGTCGCGGTTAATTATTTTATATAGATATTTGTAGTTGTTTATTAATTTTCCAATTTGAGATACCTACTACGAACGCACAATGTTTTAATTTCTATACTTTCGATGTACATACCTAGATACCCAGTGACTCATAACGATGTATAATTTATCAAAATTGGTTGATCTGTTTAGTTATCACCAGGGAATGTAGCAACAAACATACACATTTAAATAAATATTAGACAACATCACATTACATTGCTATGGTAACTAGACAAAGCACTTGTGTTACAGAAATCAGAAACAACGACGGTACACGGGTGTCGCCCAGACCCAAAACAATATATAAAAATGATTTTTTAGCATTTTATAAATTTATAAAATGCTAAAAAATCATTTATTTCGGTCAATTGACCGACCGGGAATCGAACTTAGGACCTAACAGACAGTGACACAAAGTCCGTTATGCTCGCCTCTCGACTAACGGAGGTCGTCGTTCAATTAATATAGAAGGCAAATAATTAACCCCATCTTTTGGGCTTTTGCGCAGTCAGATAAAAAGAGAGATAATCAGAGACATAGCAACAGACACAAAACTTAATAACTTGTAGATGTTTGAGTTAGAATCAATCGTGGTAGTGGTAACTAAACATGATAATAACTAAATATAATAGTTACTAAGATAAACTGAATATAGAATATTCGGACGATGATAAGACGATGGGTGCGCGGGGCATTGGCTCTAAGCGAGATAATTTAATATCGCACTCTCGAAACTACTATCACGAGTATTAATATTACTTGGGATCCGTAGCTGGAGGACGGCATGCAGTAATTATTTGCCAGAGACGATTCTTATCGTCTCTGTTATTTGCATAAATCAGTCATGTACGCGGGCCACACTGAAAGTTTTTAGAATAGGCCAGTAAGATAAGCAGACGATGAAAAATGTATTTAAATTTCAAATTAGTAACTGTAGATGTGTAGTGATAAATTCATTACAAATTGGTGGCAATTTAAAAAGTGTATTTATGGATCGAAATGTATGACTAGACATGACTAGAAAAACATTACGACTTTCGTTGCGGTCTTAGTCAACATTAAAGTTACGATAGACTTCGATTAGAGTTTCATGCCAATTAAGCCTTACCTTATTTCACCGTTTAAGTACAACTGGTTTAATGAGTTTAAACGTGATCGAAGCAAACTTACTATGATTAGTGAGAAAGACATCCTTCTACATCGACTACTGAAGATAACGTATGTGCTGTGCGGCTAATGATAGAAGCTGTTAGAAGGATGACATATCTTCAGATTAGGGCAGCTTTAGGCATTAGTATGAGTCAAGTACAAAAAGTCTTACATGAACATTTAGGCGACAGAAAGATTTGTACTCTATGGTTGGATCGACCTCATATTTTAACAGAAGAATAAAAATTCCCTCGTTTGGATTGGTGCCGCTTAATGTCGCAGGTGACTCGGATACTGTATATGACATTGTAAATATGGGTTGAATACAGTTTAACTTTTTTATAATATTGTCACTATAACCCGTTAGAAAGCTGTACGATAATACCGTTCTAATGTGGTTTGAAGAGAAAAGTACAATAAAATTTTTGGAGAAAACTTTTATTTTTTATGCGTTGGGAGTGTCTATCTATTTAAGTAGAGCATAAAGTGTACTCGAGATGTAAGAACCTAAACATGTTATCATTTTTAAACTAATAGCAGGTTACTTTATCGACATTTGTTGCCAATACTTAATGATAAGGCACACCAAACTAAAATATACCAACTTTCCGATAAGCAGTGTTAATTTTATTTTTCTTTCGTTATCTACACTTACAAAAGTGGACTGATAGATGGATAGTCTTTATTGCGCGCCATGTTTAGGAGGTAATTACAATAATTATAATAGTAAAGCTTATTTTGTACAGTAACGGATTCTGCTGCCTTGTGCCGCGGCACACGCGTATTGACTTAAGGGAACCATTAGTCACATCATAATATTAATTAAGTTTACTTATTCTGTATTTCTAAACAAGTAAATTGTATATTCTTATTAAAAATGAAAATATAAAACCAATTTTTCTGTCAGATTCTCTCTGCAAGCGAAATGGCTGAGTTAACTTTTAAAATGTACTTGGAGAAGAAATTAATTAGACAATATTGTTAATTATGTGAAACCGGTAACAAGTACTGCATATTGTTACGTAAAACTACGGAATTCTACATTACGCATGGCCCAACATGCACTTGGCCGGTTTCTTTTTATCGAAATTAGTTTAGAAAAATAAATAACAAAGTTACATAATTGTAATGTGACATGCAATAAACGTTTGAATTTGAATAATAATATTATACTTGTAGAAAGGTCGTCCTGCATCCTGTGAGTGCTGGGTCCTACTGGGTCCATATAACCTGATATATTAAGCAGGGGCGTGCATTGGTTTCAGATAGGGGTAGGCTGGGTACATACACATTTCAAGCCAGTGAACAACGAAAGCCTAAACCGTAATTCATATTAAGCGTTTAAATAAATGCTATATACATTTATTTCTGGTATCACTGAAATTAAATTTAATCCTGTATTTTGTTCACTTATATCTACGTCACAGTAAGGACCGCGTCTTAATGCTTTTTAAATATAAATTGTACTCGTCCACATCTCGCGGTTTAGGAAATGTAAATACTAAATAAAAAACGCAATAAAATTGACATGTTCACGTAACAAGCGCCATCTTGGTAATTAGATTGGAATTAGTTAATAAATTGGTGGATTTTGCTAAAGCAGGGTAATGATTAGTTATGTGAAAAACTCAATAGATGGAGCTTTAAAAAATAAAATAATAAAAACTTTAATTTTACCTTTAGGATTTTCAACTAAATTATAAAGAGGTACTTCGAAATTCACATGGTATTGCATTGTTTAATAAATGATAATTTCTTACCCAGATGTCGATTTCTTTTTGCAAAATGGTGAATGGGGTCGTTGATTTATTTTACCACAACAAATATCAAAACAATGAATGGAATTAAAACAAGTCATTAATCTGATATCCGTAATGGCTATGTACGAAAAATCTGTTGATAATGTCTTGTTTTTGCAACTAACACAAATCCACATTTGATTGTCTTCGGATTGGCGCGTAATTTATTTAACCTAGAATTCGCATTAATACTTCACTTTGCAGTTTTTCCATTGAATAACACACAACCACACAACACTTAACCCCGAAAACAAAGATAGCACTCAAAAAAGGTGTAAAGATCAGTAATACTATAATCTGATTTATCAAAACTCGCGAGATGACAGCCGCCGGCGGCAAACTATGAAACTAATGGAAAAAATTGCTGACGCAAACTTTGTATCAAAACAATGTCCTGCATTACCTTTCAAGGAACTGTAACCCTTTTTTATTATTTTCAAACGTTTCTATAAATATAATTACGATTTTATCATTTTAAATATTCATTTCAATATGTTGCACTGTCAAGTTTTAATAAAATACGACATATTTAAAGTGCAAATGATCGAAGTAGGCGAGCCTATATCCGGTTTATGCTGCTAATAAGGAATGTTCCTTCCGTCCGATTGTCATGTATGAAAAGGGTGTAATCTTTAATTTAGGCGACTTTCATTTTTTTTTAAATTCAGTTTGTTCACATATAAGCAGCGAGTATCTAAGTGTTAGTGAAAATTGAGTAAGTTTGCGTGATACAGTAGGCGATCTCGCGGCAGCCTACATTGGTTAAATTGCACAGGAACGATCTAAGTTGCGCGCTTTAGTAAGGAATAAGTATAAGTAGACGACAAAATGGTTACAGAATATTTATTGTTTATTGTTGAATACGTAAATAATAATTATGTTTAGCTGTTCTGTCGGTTTTTATGAAGGTAGGCTCTGCATAACAGCCTATATGGGATGCACGCCCCTGATATTAAGACCTGCTTCTAATATGAGAGAGCAATTCAATTCAATTCTTTATTGCTTTTCCACAATGTACATAAAGGTCTTAATAATTATGAAATTTTTCCAAAAATTTTTCAATATACCGTCTTTAAAGTATAAACTATTCAATTAAGAAAGAATCATCAAAATCAGTTCACAAATGCCGAAGATATTGGGCAACATAGGTACAAAATCAGTTGGCACGGTATGGAGTTCATGCAATGTTTGATGATTTTCTTATAGATCCCATCATCAGAACTTGATCAAATTTATATGGGACCATTCCGAAAGTATTCCCTTTCGAACAAAAAAAGAACTATCGAAATCGGTTTACCTGGTAACGAATGATCGCTGAACATACATAAAATAAAATAAAAAACAAAGATACCGACGAATTGAGAACCTCCTCCTTTTTTGAAGTCGGTTAAAAATACAGATCATCATGGGCCTTGTCTAAAATTGAAGCAACAAATTGATTGACGAATAAAAAACGGCCAGTAAAACATGGAGGAAGCTAATTTCTTCATTAGGTTGATTTTAACATCAATAATTAAATATAAATAAATAAAAATAATTATAAAAAAAATAAAAACCGACTTCAAAAAAACTAAAACGCTAAAAATAATCTTAACACTTAAGTACCTAATCAGTTACTTTTGGAGTCGGTGCAAACGAAAACATTGGTCTGTCATTGACTGGCACCGACTCCAAAAGTAACTGATTAGGTACTTAAGTGTTAAGATTATTTTTAGCGTTTTAGTTTTTTTGAAGTCGGTTTTTATTTTTTTTATAAAATTAACTTATTTCATCCATTTCAGTGATAAATCCTTATCAAAACAAATCTTACGAGTGCAAACATAATTTAACTGCTGAACACCGATTTCATTTCCTATTTTTCCACCCTTAGGGGTGAAATTTTTATCAAATTTTTTTATTATAGTATCTTTGAAGTATAAGCTATTCATTAAAAAAAGAATCATCAAAATCGGTCTACATTTGGCAGAGATATAGGTAAGATAGATACTAAAATCAGTTGGCGTGGTACGGAGTTTATGCAATGTTTGATGATTTTCTTATAGATCCCATCATCAGAATTTAACCAAATTTATATGGGACCATTCTGAAAGTATTACCTTTCAAACAAAAAAAAATTTATCGAAATCGGTCAACGCAGTAACGAATGATCGCTGAATTTAAAACCTCCTCCTTTTTTGAAGTCGGTTGAAAAATAAAAATAATTTTAGTTCAACCTGCTGCTGAATTAAGGTTTTATTCTACTTCGGGCAGATGAGTTGGGCTAATCGCTTCAAAATTAATAACAAGTAGCTACCTTTTCGAACGGAACCGATGGACTCTATTACTAAGCCTATGCGGTGCGTCCTTCGTATATATAATAATAGGTAGCCGGTAATAAGAGTAAATTTCATATTAATAACTAAACAGTTAAAATACACTATAAACCAAACGTATTTTTTGTTTTTACCTAGTTCAAACAGCATTGGGCGGTAAATTTACTGTGATTATAATTTCAAATCAATCTTTGTCAAATCGATAAAAAATGAAAACCGGCCAATTGCCCATGTGCCGTACGGAAACGGTGTGGGTTCGACTAGTAGGTACTTACCTACTTGAAGAAGTATGATTTAATAAAACCCGAACAAATACGAGCTTATTGCACTATAAAAAATGTGAGCCAACTAAGAGCATTTTCAACCGACTTCAAAAAAGGAGGAGGTTCTCAATTTGACTGTATGTTTTTTTTTTTTTTTTTTGTATGTTTGTTACGCGATTACTCCGCCAATTATGAATCGATTTTAATGATTCTTTTTTTGTTTGGTAGATCATACTTCAGAGGTGGTTCCATATAAATTTTATCGAAATTGATTTAGAACTTTTTGAGAAAATCAACAAATATATACCCAAATAATATGTTGGTTGCGGTTCTTGTTACCTATCTTCGACAAATATGAGCCGATTTTGATGATTTTTGTTTTATTGAATAGCTTATACTTCAAAGATGCTATGATAAAAGTTTTAAAAATAAAAATCACCCCTAAGGGTAGGAAAATAGGGGATGAAATCGGTGTTCAGCAGTTAGATTAGGATTTATCACTAAAAATACATGAAATAAGTAAATTTTCACTACACTTTATTATCAATTTTCACTACAATTTTTCACTCACTCGGTGCCAGCCGATGAGAGATTCAATGTTTTTGTTTGCACCGACTCCAAAAGTAACTGATTAGGTACTTAAGTGTTAGGATTATTTTTAGCATTTTAGTGTTTTGAAGTCGGTTTTATTTTTTTTAATAAAATTTATTATCTTACTTGACGTTAAATAACTATGATAATACTCCTTCGCGTGCCGATTACCCGTCATAGATCCGAATTCCTTACAGATAATTTAGATTTCATAGGTTTCATCAATCAAAGCTGAATAGTTATAACAATAACTTTATCGCTGGAAGAGATCGCTTTTAGCGAAAAGACCGCCTAAATTGTGCATCTTTCTGTAAACACAAATTGTAACTTCTTTGTATGGTGTACAATAAAGAGTATTTATCTATTTACCTGTAATTACACTAAACAAGTAGGTGCGTTTATTAATTCTAACAAGTATAATTTTTTCATCTATTTTAATGGTCAGTTTTTTACACTATAATCAATTTAAATAGTAAGTTTTAATTTTATAATTACTATTATATATTTTAAAATTTAAATTAACAAATTCATATGTTAAATCAATCAAGTTAATGCAATCAAAGTTGGTATAATCATTGATGCTGTTAGTATGAATAAGATCTTAGTTATATATAGTAAAAGGTATCAAATATTTCTTATCTTTTTTATTTTTATACAATAATCCCGCTCCTTAAGCCGAGCAGTGATTCTGCCAATGTCGCGTGTATTCTTGATATAGTTTACAATAAATACCGGGTGTTTAGTGTTTATTGCTTTTCTTGGATTCAGTGGAGGTTACTTTTCCCGTAAAAGCAGGTTTCAAGACGCTGTTGGGTTTAAAGCAACTTGTCTTGGGACAAGTCACTTGACACTCGATGCGGCGTTGAATACAATGATATTTCTATTATTTCAGGTCCTTATCACTTCACCAAATATTAGAACACAAACATCACCAAACTTGCACTCTAACAAAAAAAAAACAATTAAAATAGATCATCGACCATGCTTTTCGTTCGACTACCCCCCACCGAATCCATATCCATCTTATTCGATGTGACATGACAGGCTCGTATGGAGTCAAGATAGATAGATACTCTTTATTGTACACCATACAAAGAAGTTACAATTTGTGTTTACAGAAAGATGCGCAATTTAGGCGGTCTTATCGCTAAAAGCAATCTCTTCCAGACAACCTTCAGGTAGAGGACAGATAAGAAGAAAGGGGAAAGTGGTGCGGAGAGCTTAGTGTGAAATTTAATATACCTAATGGATATATTTATAAGTCCAGATAGAAATGAACATAACAATATACTTACATACATAACAATAATATAGAATATAATATTAAATAAATATACATACAATATACATATATATATATATATATATTGATACTTGCCAGGAAATATCGTGACCAACAATGACCAGTTGACTATATTAAAGAAGGATAGAAAATGGTTTGTATGTCAAGATACTTAGTCACAACAATCACAATCTTGTAAGAAGCTACAAAATTTTTTACTAGTATTTTAAAAATAATTATTAAAACCCATATTTTCCCATTGCATTGTGACCACATGACATTTAAGCTTGCATGCGATTTGAGGCAAACCATGCTGCTTGGTTGCAATATAAGATGTGTTTTTATGCAGCCCATTTGTTAATCGCGAGACTTGACCGCTATAAGGCCGTATTTAAAAGGTTTTATTATGATTTATTTACACATCAAAGTTTGAGTGCATTTAATACGTAATGTGTAGTTATAGAAATAAGTAGTCGTTAAATAAAAATTTTAGGCCGTCCTGCACAACCATTCTAAATCATGCGTTTAAGCTTTTTGACTCATCAGCTTCAAATGAATTGACAGATGATACAACTTAAATTTGGTTTAGGTGTAAAGGTTCTGCAAGTGGGCCGTTGATGTCCAATAGAATCAAAGATTTAACTTACTTTCATAGTCTGATTTATCTTATTAATTCTAGTATAGTAAGACGTAGGTAGTACGTAGATAAATAAATTGCAAAACCAGTCGAGTCGATACAAAGTTCGATGCCTAACAAACCATTGATAAAATTAAATTCAAATTAGACTCCGGAAACCGGTGTTTAATTTGCCAGAGTTTAATTAATTAATAGGGCGTGGAGACTCTACCCTTCATTTTACGTACAGTTTAATTACTGCTAATTCGAAGTTTCATTAAATTAGTACTTATTAATTACAGATAAATTTATGTAGGTTCATTTTAGTAATATAGGAAATATTTCAAACTTAACAAAGTTATAAAATACGTAAAATACTTACGTATCCTCTATTATAATCTCGAACATAGGCTCCCCCAATTTTTAATCCAAAACATGGCACAGTTTAGTTGAAAACAATTGAATAAAGCACATAATACATGAGTTATGTGGTCACAGTGTACGCGCTAGCAAATCACGAGATATCACATGACTGTCACTGGGTCACTGTCACCGGTGCACAGTAGACGCGCGGAGCGAGCGGCGGCGTGCGGCGAGCAGCTTGGGCGGGCGAGCGGCGTGGGCGACTGCTCGCAGGGCGGGCGACTGGCGACTGAGCGCGCCGCGCACCCACGCCGGCGGAGACAGAGCCGCGCGCCCGTGCTGCGGGGCCGGAGCCCTGCGCGCTGCAACATACTTATTAAACTCTTATTGCTGTTAATAATTTATTAAAATAACACTGATAAATCGTTGATAATATTTAAAATCACGTACATTATACTGTATATCCATTTTTCGCTGCTAAAGTAATATTTGACAACTAAATAAATGTAATGCAATTTATAGCTTTATAATGTTTTACGTAAAATGAATTGTAAAAGCAAATAATATAGCACAGCTACTCCAGATTTCTTAGCTGATCTTGAATAAAGTTTAAAATAAACTACCATTTTTAATATTGTCTTTTTTCATTCGCTACCAAATACTTAATAATAATTTAAACCTAAACTCAAAGATAATCTTTGTTTTACGTAAAATTAATTTAAAAAAATTTAATAAAACTTCTACATAAACCAATTAAGTCGAAACTTCTTTATAAATGAACGGTCTTTGCTAATGTTTGATTGTAATGAGCACCCAGCTCTCGGCCTATTAAAGCGCCCTTATCGACTGTGTGTGCTCAGGGCGGGAGGGCGCGCGCGGCGCGGCGGGTCCGTAGCGAGGGCGGGCGGCGCGAGGCGAGTGACGTCACACCGCGCTCGGCACGGCATTCGCTGGACAAACGCTGAAGACTCCGCGCGACTCCTTCCGAGAGTTAGAATAAATTATACGACCAGTATAAAATTATGTAGATTATCTATAATCACTATAATCAGTATTTTAAAGCCGTTCTTAAATAACTTTACGCTACTATCGGCCTAAATACTACATTTGGGTTCAAGAAAATTATAACAACATTCACAACAAACGTCCCACTCACTATTAAAGGGCACAAGCTTCACCTCAACTGCTTCATCTTTAAGGTAGTTTGGGCCACAATTTGGGCGGAAATTAAATTTTACATAGTAAAGTAAAACATGCCTTACACGTCCCACTGCAGGTACAGGCCTCACCTCAACTATGTGGTTTGCCTACCAAAGTTTTATCTTGCTTAATGTGGTTTTGGATGCTGGATGCAGGCCGCTTCCAACCGGCCAATCTGGAAGTCATTGGGAGAGGCTTATGTCCAACAGTGGACGTTCTATAGCTGAAATAATGATGATAAAGGTGGTTTGTTTGCTATGTCTCCAATGCTGAAGAAGTACTTAATATTAATCGTCCCGAATTAAGATAACATTTAGTTTATGATTTAAATTAAAATAACAATAAGTAGATTTTATAATGCATTGATCTGCTATTGTAGTCTCTGATAAAACGTTCTCATCAGCATTTTCAAACTTTATCGTAATTAAAAGTTAAGTACTTACGCTCACCTTTAATCACGAGTAACTTAGCCACTTGTTCTGTTTGCTTTCAGAAATAATTAAATAGTTATAATTGACTTAACTTTCTAATTGAACTGATACAATGATTGCGTTGAATTTCTTTGAAATGGCTAGTTAAAACTACAAAAAGCAAATACTGACTGCACATTGACGTTTCGATATTAGTTTAAAGACTAGACTCATTGAGGTAATTTGTAGTCTCAATTCAAATAGTATAGAATAGAATAGAATAAGTACCTAGCCAAAAGCACAACAATAGAGCCTGGATAGTTCTCGATCAATTGAAAAGATGCGATGAATGTAACATCAGTAATACATTTACAAAGAATTTTTCACAAAGCCATCAAATTGATAAATAAATAATTTGCACTACGTCCTTGAAAATATATTAAACGTGTTTTAAAAAAAGATTGTCACGAGACGAGCATGTTTTAAATCGTATCCGAAATGCGACAAATAAAAATTCTAAGAGGTAAAGTATTGTGGAATGATTGATTACGAAGTAAAACCAATTGAAAGTACAAACTGTGGAGTGACGTGTTAATTAATTAGGGTGGTGCTTTGCGGCACAAGGCACAGCTGGGGTATGAGTAAGTCGTCAAAGTAAAGAAAAAGTAATGTATGCCTGCATACGTCCCACTGCAGGGCACTGGCTTCATCTCAACTATTGGTAGGTGGCAAGGTGGTTTGGGCTATTACTACACGCGGGCCCAGTGCAGAGTGGTGGACGGGTACTGTAAGACTAGTGACTAAGCCTTACTGTCAGATGTTATCAAGCTAACTTAAGGCCTAGGCTAGGCTTCATGACTAGTATCAAGCGATATTATGCTCCTATGCTGGTATTATAACGAGGTCAGTGGCAGGATAGACATTTTCTCCCGCTCTTTAAGACATTTTGCGAAACAGCTTGACGGGGTGTTGAAGTGAATTCACGCTTTTGGTAGCGTTTTTTTTCTGTATTTTTCTTATGTTTGTTAGTAGGTAGTATTAAGCATGTTGTGTACGCCTATAATTGGCACATATATCAGAACCAATCTGCCGTAATTGTTGATTGTATTTTTGAATGTATGTGCTGTTGGTGTACCTCATTATATAAAATAAAAATAAAATACAATATTAACCAAATTTTTACGGGTCTTCTGAAGCACGGAGAAGCTTGTGATAAATGTCACTAATTATGGTCGGAATGTTTACCCATCAACTCACAACCGCGTCGTGGGTTGCTTAACTTTGGTAACCAAATAGCTCCACCATTACTTCTTTATAGGTGTTACTGAGCCGATTTCTGAATGTAAATAACGTTAGACACATTTTTAACGATCGTTAACCTACCGGTAGTAAAATTACTAATTAAAGTGTGTCATAAATAAAATATGCACATGACCACACATAGTCTTTACTCAGCAATATTAAATATTAAATTGTCCCTCTACAAATTGTCAAACTCCTTAAAACTCCCAAAATGTCCACAACAAACAAGGCCTTACGCATTCCTCGCCCGCTGTGGAAGGCAAATAAGGCGGGAAATAAACACAAATGCACCTACAATTAAAATCCCGCGGGAGCAACTAAGAGCAGGGAGGTAGGTGTCGATTTGAAATATTATTACAAGCCACAATTGTATTGAAGTGCACCATTTGAATTGCTGATTGCGCCCCGCCCCCGCCTCCGCACTTCGATCCTCACCGCTATTGTAATAAATTCTGCGGCTATTTAATATAGTCTTTACCTTTATCACGAGTTCCATTCTACCACGAGAATTGTGCGTACGTGCACGATAAAAAGAAGATGTATTTTACACAAGTATTAACATACGAACACCATAAAATTTAATGTGATACGCGTTCAATGTAGAGGTATACGCAGTCAATCGTTACAGCTCTTACATTGTCGAATATGAGAGTAGGATAATGAAGTAATACGACAGTCTATTAATTATTATTAATTACTGTAGTGTAGGTACTTGCTAAATTAATAAATGTAACTATGTACGGTAGTCACCGGGGTAGGGCCAGCAGTCCGGAATAAATCGTGCTACCGATAACTTGTGTTGTTATTTCGCCCCGAATACCATAGTGGCAACGAGGATTAAAACCAAAAGGAAGGGTTATAAACTGTTTCGCGTGCATATTACCTATTAATAAGACAATGTCAATCGGCAGGGTTTGTGAATTCGACGTAAGGTCGGGCGTGTGGTGTTCGTACATCGATAGATTAAATATGTACTTTAAGGTGAACAAGGTCACGGATGACCTGAAGTTGCCTACACTGATAGCTACAATAGGAGATGAAGCGTATGAATTGCTCGTCAATCTTGCGAGTCCGACAAGGCCGTCGGATATGAACTACGCTCAAGTGTGTGAACTGATGCGTCAGCATTTGCAGCCGACGCCTTCTTCCTTGGCGGAACGGTATCGTTTCCGCCAAAAACGGCAAGGTGCAGGAGAGGACATCAACATGTTTGTCGCGGAATTAAAGAAGTTATCGCGTGATTGCAAGTTTGGGGCCAATTTAAATGAAAACTTGCGCGACCAATTCATATGTGGCCTTCGAAGTGACGTCATCCGTCAACGGTTGTTTGCGGAAAATGATACAGTATTATTCACGGAAGCGGTGAAACTGGCTCAATCATTACAAGCAGCAGAGAGGGATGCGGCGATAGTAGAACACGGGACGGAGGCCATACACACGGTGGAGCGGAGCACTAATAAAAATAACGGCGGGTGGCCGCGAGGACGCGGTGGCGGAGGTTACGGAGCGAAGCCGGTAATTAGAAGCGGCAATGCAGACGCACGAATGGTTGGCGAAGGAGCCGGCATGGGGGCCGGGACTCGGAAATGTTACAGTTGCACCGCGTGCGGAGCTACGAACCATAGCTATGCAAATTGTCGTTACCAACATTTTGTATGCAGTTTGTGTCAACGAGTCGGACATCTACGGCGAGTATGTCCCGAGAAGAACCGCCGGACACCACGGATGAACTACTGCGGAGCGGAGACAGATGGAGTGCAGCATAGGGAGGTCAGCGGCAGCAATAGCTCAAGGGATGACGAAGATGTCGACATCGAGGAGGATTTAAAACTGCTGTCGTTGAGTGCTTATAAAGCAGTAAGTTTACCTATTTGCATAGATAATACTGTTGTCAATATGGAAATAGATACTGGTACAGCAATATCATGTATAAACAAATTGACGTACGAGACATATTTCGTTCATTTACCGATAGAGAGTGATAATACAGTACTAAAATTCTATGATGGTTCCAAAATTAAGCCCTTGGGTATAATAAAACCTATAGTTAGTTACCAGAATGTTTCTAAAGAACTTGAATTATTTATAATAGATCGAGGTACAACTTCATTGTTAGGTAGGCAGTGGTTAGCCGAGCTGCAAATCGATATACCTAAGTTTAATTGTAATTTTATTAAAAACTCTAGTGTCGTAATGGATAAAGAAATAAGTATTATTATCGACAGATATAAGGAAGTGTTTAGCGGCGGACTGGGGCGGTACACGGGCGGGTCGGCTCAGCTGCGGGTGCGCGAGGATGCCGTACCGGTGTTCCACCGTGCGCGGCCGCTGCCCTACGCGCTGCGCGAGCGCGTCGACGCCGAGCTCGACGCCATGCTGCGCGACGGCGTCATCGAGCCCGTCGACTGCTCCGACTGGGCTTCGCCGCTGGTGCCTGTCTACAAGGCTGACGGTACGCTTAGAATATGTGCGGATTACAAGGCAACTTTGAATCCCGCTTTGCTGATTGATCGTTACCCTTTGCCTAAGATCGAGGACATATTGGTTGGATTGAACGGAGCCCAGTTTTATAGTAAAATTGATTTATCACAAGCATATAACCAAGTGGAATTAGACGACTCTAGCAAATATACAGTAATGAATACACATAGGGGGTTATTCCGTTACAAAAGGTTAGTATATGGCTTAGCGTCTAGTGTCGGGGTGTTTCAGCGTATTATGACAAATTTAGTGCGGGGTATTCCAAATGTACAGGTTTTTCTTGATGACGTAATAGTCGGTGGCAAAACTAAGACCGAGCACTTAGTAGCACTAGAATCAGTTTTCAAACGATTGGCTGAGTACGGACTGAAAGTAAAAAAAAGTAAGTGCGTGTTCTTAGTAGATGAGGTCACTTACTTGGGGAATATCGTATCTAAAGACGGTATTAAAGCAGATAAAACTAAAATTGATGCTATTTTAAACTTAAAAACACCACAGAATGTTACTGAACTACGATCATTTTTAGGAATGGTCAACTTTTATGCAAAATTCATTAGAAATTTGAGTGCTTTGTTAACTCCATTACATGTATTATTGAGAAAAGGGGCAGTATGGAATTGGAACAGTCAGTGCGACCGAGTTTTTACTGAGGTTAAGCAGAGGTTGACCGGAACAGAGGTGTTAGCACATTATGATCCCGATGCGCCGGTGATCGTGACGTGCGATGCGAGCCCGCGGGGGGTAGGCGGCGTGCTGGCGCAGCCGAGCGCTCGCGGCGAGCGGCCGGTGGCGTATGCGTCGCGGACGCTCACCGAGGCCGAGAGAAATTACTCACAGATACATCGCGAAGCGTTAGCAATCATATTTACTGTCAAAAAGTTTCATCAATATTTATACGGACGTAAATTTATTTTGCGCACGGACCATAAGCCCTTGGTATCAATTTTAGGTCAAAATACTGGCATACCGACTATGACAGCTAGTCGTATGCAACGGTGGGCGGTAATACTATCAGCTTATGATTACGAGATAGAATATATTAAGACTACGAATAATTGTGCCCATGGGTTATCTAGGTTACCGGAAAAAACTAGTGTCTCGCCAAAAAACACAGAAGTTATTCCTGAACAAACATATTTGCACTTTGTACACAACGCGTTACTGTTAGATTGCACTGAAATTAAAAAACAAACTGTAAGGGACCCTATTTTAAGCAAAATAATACGTTATTTACGTGACGGTTGGCCGGATTCGTGCGAGATCATCAATTTAAAACCTTACTTTAACAGAAAATCCGAATTATACGAGGAGTTGGGTTGCATAATGTGGGGCCACCGCGTAGTAATACCAGAAGGCTGCCGTGATAAGGTTTTAAAGTTGATACATGAACCCCACATGGGGATCGTGAAATCAAAGGCGATAGCGCGGAGTTACGTATGGTGGGCCGGCGTTGACGAGGCCGTGGAGCGCGAGTGTCGCGCCTGCGAGGCCTGCGCCGCGCACGCCGACGCGCCGCCGCGCGCGCCGCCGCGGCCCTGGCCCTGGCCCCACGCGCCGTGGTCGCGCCTGCACCTGGATTACATGGGCCCGATTGCAGGGAAACTGTACTTGGTGGTAGTAGACGCTATGTCTAAATGGCTAGAAATTTTCCAGGTTCCGAGCACGGCGGCTAGTAGTACAATAGCTAGGCTGAGCGAATTGTGGTGCAGATTCGGCATCCCTAAGCAAATAGTGACGGACAACGGACCGCCGTTCACTAGTAGCGATTTTGCGAATTTTATGGAAACGAATGGTACTGAACATATTTTCACGGCACCATACCACCCGTCCTCCAATGGTGCAGCTGAAAACGCTGTTAAAACGTTAAAAAAGGTTATAAAAAAGGCAACGTTAGAAAGGACACCCATTGATCACGCATTAAACGTGTTTTTATTACATTACCGTAATACGGAACACTGCTCAACAAACGAAACCCCGTCGATGTTGCTAATGGGTAGACGATTGCGTACTCGGTTGGACGCACTGAAACCTGATAGGGGAAAGAAAGTGTACCAAGCGCAACAGCGACAAGTAGAGGTCGCAGGGGGAGTCGATAGGAGCTTAGGTGTCGGGGATGAAGTTTGGTACCGTCAACATTTAAAGGCGGAGAAATGGGCTCCGGGCACCGTAGTATATAACACAGGGGCTACGGATTACAAAGTTGTAGATAAAGGCGGTAACGAAATACATAGGCACATTGATCAGCTTAAGCGTAGATCTAGAGGTTCCCTTGTGATCCCCATAGGTTCTAGGCAATCTCGTGACAGTGTAGAGAGTCCAAGGCACGAGCCGGCAAGCGAAGAGGCTTCGGAGCAGTCCGCGGCGCCGGGCTCGGCGGACGCGAGCGCGGCCGGCACCCCGCCGCGCATACTTACCGAATCGACCGAATGTCATAGCGAGGAATTTTCTACGCCTTCCGCAGCACCTGTACCGCCCCAGCCACGTCCGATACGCAAATGTAGAATAGATAAAGTAATTAACTATAAGATTTAATTGTTAGATGTAAGATTTAATATAAGTATGTTAGCTCTTAAGTATATAAGTGGGGAGGAATGTAGTGTAGGTACTTGCTAAATTAATAAATGTAACTATGTACGGTAGTCACCGGGGTAGGGCCAGCAGTCCGGAATAAATCGTGCTACCGATAACTTGTGTTGTTATTTCGCCCCGAATACCATAATTACTGTCTAATAATCTACAGTAATCATAGTATCACCGCCTCTAAAATCATCATCATCATCATTTCAGCCATAGGACGTCCACTGCTAAACATAGAACTCCGCCAGTGACTTCCAGATTTGCCAGTTGGAAGCGGCCTGCATCCAGCGGCTTCCTGTAACCTTTAGCAGGTCGTTTATACTCCTTGTGGGTGGACGCTCTACGCTGCGGTTGCCGGTACGTGGCCTCCATTCCAGAACCATTCTGCCCCATTGGCCGTCAGTTCTATGCCACTTCAGCTTGCTAATCCGTTGAGCTGCTATGTCAGCGACTTTTGTTCGTTTACGAATCTCCTCATTCCTGATTCGATCTTGCGACGAAACACCGAGCATAGCCACCAGAAAAATTAATCATAAATTGGTCAGACCCCTAGTAGAACTTGCGCATTCAAAAAGATGTTGTTAGAAACCAATTTTATTTAATTTAATTTTGAACGCACTTTCTTCGATCTATAGTACCTCTCCAATTACTAAAGGTTACCTGTAATAACTGCTGAAACTTGTCCTTGTTTTGACGAGGAGGAATGTCTGGGCTGCACTCGTAATTCCTATCCATTCCAGAATATCGCGGAAACACGAAACCGCACATTCAGAATATAATTATACATTTAAAAGAAAAATTAACTAGGTTTCACGATAGAATTAAATTCCGGGAAATGTTATGTCATTTGATATATCCGTTCTTCTGTGCAAACCTCAAAAAAAGTTTATTCAAAATTGTAGTCCGTAAAAGCCCAAATACTTACAAACTCTGTCCAACTGAAAATAGTTTGTTGTCGCTCGCGGCGTATGCAGCACTGTGCGAGCGCTGACACGTTATACGTACTAAGTAACAGCGCAATTCGCTGCAGTTTTCACGAACTTCCCCGTCACGTGCGCTGCTTTTGTCTCGTGCGGAGAGCACACACTCTGAGGGAACATGATAAAACTTGGAACTAAATGTTAAGTTGACATTATTAAGCACACTGACGCGGATGGAGTTCTGAGGTGTGTGTCGTGAAAGGAACGCGAGGGTACTACGACAAAGTAAAGTTATGAACAAAAGTGAACAAAGACAGCTTTAATACAAATATAGCAAGACAAATAAAATATGGAGTGTTTAACCCCCGACGAAAAAGAAGGGGTGTTATAAGTTTAACGTGTGTATCTGTGTATCTGTCAGTGGCATCGTAGCTTCAAAACGAAGGGACCGATTTTGATGCAGTTTTTTTGTTTTAAAGCTAATATTACAGAGATGGATCTTGCGGGCCCTAGGCTCCAAAACAATGACTTTGGACGCAACCGGGATTGACCGTGTAGATGAATAAGAAGAAGAAGATTACAGAGATGGATCTCAGTTATATTTTATAAAGATCTGTTAAGCCGTTTGAAAGTTATCAGCTAATTTCCTACTTCGATTGATTTTTAATGATGCTCTGTTACCTTAGCGGTGTTCCTAAGACATGACAACCTTGAACTGATACTGCAGCATCAAGGAATTTGTGGGATTCCCAACTCCTAAGCAAATTACCGCAGATACAGCTTGTTTGGGCTCAGAATAATAGTCTCAATGAGCAGGTGTTAGATAAATAATGATCAAGGCCTTGAGCTGATGCTGCACATCAAAAAGACTGCTGGATTCCCAACTCCTCGGAATCTCACAGACGATAAAGCATGTTAGAGCTCATAAGAATAGTTTCAATGAGTAGGTGTTAAAATAGGTAATGATTAAGACTTTGAGGTGATGCTGCACATCAAGAAGTCTTAGGGATTCCCAATTACTCGGCAATTTACAGCCGATTTAGCGTGTTGGGCTCACAAGCATGGTTTAAGTGTGTAGGTGTTAAATAGATGATGATCAAGGCCTTGAGCTGATTATGCACATCAAAGAGACATTAGGACACATCAGGGATTTCCAAGTCCTCAGTAACTCACAGATTATATCGTGTTTGGCGTCATAAGAATGGTTCCAATGAGTCGGTGTTAGATAAATAATGATCGAGGCCTTAAGATGATGCTGCAGATTTGTGTTGGGGATTTTTTAAATTTAAAATTTAATTAATTTTTTTTAAAAAAAATATCGTACTTTTGCTTGTATTCAGGATGCCATAGACGTAGATTACGTTATAAATATATTTCTTGCTACTTACACAAAATAGAATTGCTGAGAATTCTTAGTATAAAATAATAGAGAGTGTATCGTCGTTGAAGTACGATTCATTCAATTACTGTAAATCAGAACAGCCTCGACAATGATGAATTGTGTCGCTCCCTTTTGCGTTTTATTGTACGTTGCCCCGCTTGCTCATTATTTTGAAAGTCGACAGATGAATATACTATATAAATAAATGGACAACATATCCATTTAACTACATGGTTATGCCAAATTTCATAATAATTGGCAACATAAATAATGTAATCAAATTATGGCAAAGTTCATTAGAACTTAATACTAATAATACTAAACCTACTTAATAGCAAATAAAGATTTTGTGTTTGTATTTGTATTTGTATTTTTAATCTATTAAGATTAATAGTAATATTATAAGAAGATAGTTTTTTTTACCAGATATTTTATTTATAAATATTGATGTGTCAAAGTCAATATGTTTATTACAAAATGTGAAAAAGATGCTGACGTTTTATTAGAGTAAGTAAAAACATATCTTTCGCGCGAATGAAGGCACCACAAGTCTATTTTTGTATTGCTTTGAAACCTGAATTTATCGCTATTCTTTCGAAATGCACAATAAATTTTAGAGAGCGTAGCAAGCAATGACAAAACTGTAGAAGCTCTTAGTATTTTAGCGGCTAAAGTACCTAGTTCCGGGTGTCAGAGCGCTGAGTAAACAATACCGTAATAGTTGGTCTATTTCGAGGCGGTCCGGCGCAAACTGCTCCGGCTGCAGTTTGGAAGATGCTCCATATTAAATTATTATCGGCAGCAGGTCCGCCCCGACGTAGGTACCTGTGCATGATTAGGGTGTCTACGGTTCCAGTAAAACTTATAATATAACAATTTTCTGCGATTGCTTGCGACTTCGCACACTACAAGCACGTAGGTGTGTGCGTGAGCACTGACTTACTAACGTACGTGGTACGCGCCGCGACGCGATATCTAATAAACTGGTTTCCGTCGGGTAGGCCAGTGCACAAAACGAGAGTTGCGCGACGCAAGTGTTTAGCTTCGCTTGGCAATTACAACATTAACAAATATAGTATTACGTATAAATGTGAAAGACTGATGAATTTGCTATCAGAACTGATTTGCCGTTACGAGTATATAAGTAACTGTTGTTGTTACGCGTCCATAAGTATTCTTTACGACAATTGTGACGACTCATCTCTGTAACAAAGACGTAGTATGTGCTAGAGGTCATACTGACACGAAACTTAGAACATGATCGTTACTAGAACTTGACATATCGCTGGCCGGACTATCCGGTCGTAAAGCAACCAGGTGCGCGCTGTACTAGCGCGGAGGCCGCCCGTCCGGCCGGCCGACCCGGCCGCAGCGGAAGTCCCCAGTTTGCCGGTTCTGCCTAGCACCCGCTGCTCCGTCACCCAGTAATGACGTTACATCACGTCCGTTGTTTGCCGTTTGAACTTATTTGTCAAAGAGCTCATCCAATATGGAAGCCGGAAAAACAAACGATTTTGCTTTTTAAATTACCTTTTTGCTTCCCGAGGGCTGACAATAAAGCTGCCACGCAAGCTGACAATAAAACAAATGATTGACAAACGCTGAATAGGTTTAACGGCTATATATTTGTAAAGAAAAAAATCTACGAAACGTTTGGCATGACTTGTAAATAAGTAGAAATGCGCAATAGTTCGTGTTGTAAAAACATCAGCCGCTTCGATGTTGGAGGCGGTAATGGCATCCTTTCGGGCCAAATCATGGTTATTATTACCGGCCGGTGACTAAACGGTTCCGCACGAGCGGCGACAAAGCGGCCGGTACAAAGCGCGCTTTGATCTCGCCGCCACTCGCCGGAACATTCTGAGCTGGGTTCCTTCGCGGATCAATAATAAGAATGTTATTCGTTGGCGGATTTCATGGAAAGGCAATCCGGGATCACGTGCTCCCAAATAGTTTAGTTGTAGGGTTAAGAGGCTGCGAGTGCGTAGGGGCGGTGGGGGCGGCGGGGGAAGAGGGGCGCACACGTCGCGCGCGTCACGCACGTCTCGCGAGCGCGTTGCGTAATGTTTGGTTGTGCGTGACTCCGCAGCCGAGCCCACAGATGTGCGTGCCATCAACGGGCTAGGAAAAAGGGTTCTCGAATTACTTGTCAACTTGATATGATATCACTTATGTTCACTCGACTGCAATTCAGAAAATTGAAACATGCTAGTGTTTGATATTTTATGTCAGATAACAACCTGTTTTTTATTTTTTTTCTAAAATCAATGCGATTAAATAAAGAGTGAAAATTGTACTTGAAAGTCATAAACTCAAAACCAAATCCTCAAAGACGGGAAACCTTCACACTACAAATACTACCATCACAACGCAAAAGCGACCAATTTAATTTTTTTTAAACTCAAGGCAGTTAAGGTTGAATAAATGAACTTTTTTTTCTGATTCTGAATATCTACAGGATGGCCAGAAAAGTGACGTCCGAAAATTTATTTTAGGTGCCTCGTGTTGAAAGGTATCTGAATCACCCCTATGTATGTTCTACGATTTTTCGTAGTTTTCAAGTTACGATTTTTTTTAATAGCCTATGAAGTACTACTTTTTTATTATTATTATGAAAGCTTAGAGTCTAGCGTTTTAGCTTTAGCGTTTAGATTTTGAATTTTAGGTCTTCTTTAATTTTAGGTAATTCTCAACTTTAGGTCATTTTTGTAGTAACTTCCATTAAAGTTATGAGGCTATTTATTTTATGCATAAATGCACAGTTCATAGATATATAGCTGCAAGAAAAAAAAATCGAAGAAACCTTCTACCTATTTTTTTAGAATTTTTTCAATTTGATCCGGTTGCATAAATTCATAAAAAAATCGTAACTCGAAAAGTACGAAAAATCTAATAACATACATAGGGGTGATTCAGATACCTTTCAACACGAGGCACCTAAAATAAATTTTCGGACGTCACATTTTTGGCCACTCTGTATACATCTCTCTCTACAAAAAATATAATATAGTTGCTCTTTTTCGTTACGACGTCATAATGTAGCTAAATAGGCAACATATCTGCATTTGTCCTTTTAGTAATTCAATAATACCTACCTATAGAAAACGGGTTAGAGGTTTAACATTTTGATTGTTTGCTTAGTGGTTAAGTATAAGTAGTCCTGTCAAAATATCGGGTTGAAGGGACTCGAGCCACGGCGACCGCCGACGACCGATTAGCTCGGTGTTGTTGTAAATAATGTATTAGCACCAACAACCGCCCTACCTACCCCCGCACGCGCTGTAATCTCCGCTGAAGGTTAAGCCAAAAGCCCTGGGTTTAGTTTAAAAACTCAAATCACAAAGGCTTACTTTATTTATTTATACTAAAATAGTCAATTTGGATAGCGTCAAGCGCATAAGCAGTATGTTTAATTGAAATTTAGACGGAATATTCGCTTCTGCTATTAGTAGCAATACAGGGTTTAACTTATAGGCTGCCCAGCTGCCTGCCTCATGCGATTAGCATGAGATTGCGTTATAATAAATTTTAAATATTGTTTTGCTCGTCTTAATAAGACACAAATGAAAACTATAATATAGTAGTTACTCGCTAGCCGCGGAAGTTTATTCTACAAATGAGTGAGTCTGGCGAGTTCCACTTAATATTTTTGGACAGTGGTCTCGATATGAATGCTTGAATAATAAATAAATATGTGCTAATATACATAATTACGTTTTATTAGTTTAAAATACTTAAGGGTTTGTATATACTCATGATAACGAACAACTTTACCTAAGAAACCAGTAACCTATTTTAACTTAATTTTGTTGACTTACGTCCTTTGCCGCCATAGTTTCCGTACACTAACAAAATTAAATATCACGTTCAGTTTTTCGCGAATTAAAAAAGAAACAAGAAACTTTTCCAGTTTTTCTTTCCACACAAACCTATTTTTTCCTGACAATCTTGAACATAACAAAAAAGAATTAAATAGCACCTATTTTCAGTCGTTCAAATAACCAGGCTTGAGCTTTAAAAAATATGACCCGAACAGGGAATCGACCCTGGAACCCGCCACGCCAATCGAGTCGTACCAATAAGTCGTCAAATCAATAAGGTCGTTTAACGGAAAACAAAATTTGGTTAACGCAATTAAAAAGGTAGGCGTGTATTACAAATCACACTCGGCTAAGGCTTTTCTACTATAGTGTCAGCGCGGGCCAGTCACCTCACTCCTTGGTTAGAGCCTGTGCACACTGCGCGACTTTTAGCATCAGCGATTTAAAATTAAAACTACCATTCGCAGCGCCTCGTGTCGCGCGCAGCGCGCGCGGCCACGTCCTGAAGCGACGCGTTATTATTTAAGTTTGCATAACAATTACAGTCGACTCCATTGTGAGCGCGCGCAACTCCTGACTCATCGTATTATGGAAATAACTTGCAGTTTCCACACGCGCCCCTAACGATACAACTCGCAACTTCGCAGAGTTTACTTTCCAGTTGTTGAATACATTCAGTATCATCATATTTCAGTGACAATAGTGTGCATGCATAAAAAATATATCTTCACAGTCAACGTTTCTGCAGAATTTAATATTTTATGATAAAACCCCCATTGCCAAGGGAATTTAACTTTCCCTTTGATCGAATATTTACAGTAGAAAGATCTTTGCTGAACAACTGACGCTTTTATAGTTCGAAGTGTTTTCAGATTCTTTTGACGCTTTTTCTTTAAGAAATACCTAGTATCAATTATGTTCTGTACGAAAAGAAGTACTGTGTGCCTTTTAGTTACAAATTTATATAATAAATATAAAAAAGTAATATTTCACTCGAGGGAAAAATGTGACGATGTAATTAGTTCATTTGTCTGGCTGGCTATGATCAGTGGCTCAATCGCCAAACGCCCACGGCAACGTTCACGTCATTTATCATGTCCGTGACGAATGCTACGGGATAATGACGTCAGCGCACCTCGATTGTCCTCCCGGGCTGCCGTCCGGCGGGGCCGGCGTCCGGTGTCCGGCGTCCGGCGACCCCCGACCGGCGACCGGCGGGGAAGGCGGCCTCGGCTCCGGCGGGAGGCGGGCGCCCCACACGCACTGCTCTAGCCTTACTTTAATTATGAAGGAGTCACGATCGTTAATTATGTAACACTTTTAATAAGATGCCGCGTTCAAGTTTGTAACATGTTGTAACGCGAGCTTTGCCGGCTGCGAGCTTTTCTAATTAAAATTAAAACATTTTTAGATGATATTTTTAAGTACTCAGAGTAAATGAGGGTGGCTCGAAGCCGAAATAATGAGTGCGAAAACTAGCCAAGTGCGAGTTGCTCTTGCGCCGGAGAGGCCCGTAAAAAACTCGGTGAAATGCGAATTCTTAAACACACAATATTGTGTTCAGTTGTTTGTTGTTTTATTAAAGTAAATTTCATCATAATATTTGATGTTTTACTTTCGATTTCGACTTTTGTAGTAATTATAATAAATAAATAAATAAATTTTGGACAACATCACATACATTGCTCTGATCCTGTGATTACCTATCACAGCTTAAGCACTTGTGTGACAGAAATAAAAAACAACCACGGTACCACAACACCCGAGACAATATAGAGGGTGTAAAAGAGAATAGGACACTCCTTAATACTGCGTGATCAGCTGATCAAATTTAATGACTGTTACTATGAGAGCACATCGAAATAGAAATTTTTTTTTCAGATGCAGATAATGTATAGAACATTATCGAAGTAGCGCGTAAGTTTATCTTAATTTTTTTGCGATTTCGATGTTGCTTCCATAGAAAAAGTAGTTGTTGATGTTCAGCTGATCACGTGGTTTTAAGGAGTGTCCTATTCTTTTGTACACCCTGTAGAAAAGTTATTTTTCTACATTGACTGACTGGGCTCAAATGGCGGTTCAAAAGCTTCAACCCTATTTAGGTAAGGCAGACGGACAAACCAACAGACAGCGAAATAGTAGTTATAGGGTCCCAATTGTCTTTAGTTGCACATTTTTGGAATTGAATTGTTAGTAGCATAGTGTTTACTTAAGTTGGTCATGCTGTGTGTACATGTTTTTAGGTTACAATCCAGATCTAAGTTCTTAAATTGTTTGCCTAATACCCTTAGGATTGTTACCTGTTGTGTATACCAATAAAATAAAATAAAATAAAATAAAATAAAAATTGCATTGTTTGGGTACAGAACCCTAAGAAGGACTTGACACACTCTGCAGTAAATTGACGTAGAATTAAAATGATAACAAATATTTTTTCTAAAGTTGATAAAGGGTAGCTTTGTAAAAACTACTTATATGTACAATGAATGTAGATAGATACTATTCCTGAAGGCACAACATACAAAGTAAACGAGTAGAGCTGTACAATTTAGGTGGTCTTATCGCTAGAAGTGTTGTCTTACAAAATGGTATATTGGATGCCGAGTGGTCGCTTGTGACCGCTTATCAGTAAAGTTTCCTTTTATACTATTTTGCTAGGATGAGGGGTAAAACTAGGAAAATCCGCTAACAAAAGAGTAACACGTTTAATTGACACATCGGTGTCCGCACGTCCCAAGCTCCACGCGAGCGGGGGGCGCGGGCGGGGCGCCACGACTACGTTTATTAATCGCTTCCGAGACTTTCGCACGAGAGCAAATTGAACCGTTATTAACAAACTTCTGTCTTCGGGAACGATTGGGGAACTTTAACAGATGGCCATTTTAGCACTTCATAGTTTCTCACTCCCGGACAGCGTGAAATAACATCTGAAATATTTTTTATGAGGCAAATGTTGCCCTAAATCGGGGCAGTGAGTCGTTCCAAGTGGCGCGGTCTGTCACGCTCTATTTGCCTCCCGAGTGTTTAGGCAAACGGGCGCGACCTTGCTCCGGCCCCAACGCTTTTTCCTGTTCTTATATTGCATCATTTTGTACTAGAATGTTATTGAATTCTACATCGTGATATTACATTCACATCTTATAGTTCTAATAATTCATCTAGTTTCTAGTATAACTCATGTCTCTTTGATCAATATACATATATCGCAAGTTAAAGTTTTGACTAAAAAGAGTAAGAAAAGAAATCTATAACTTAAAAACTGCATTATATTTCGGAACACCCACGTTTTTATTTATTTTGCATAATTGATACTAATGTATATAATTGATGTATAATATGAAAATTTTAATCGTCAGTGGGTAAAGTATGCTATCTAACTTTTTATAAAAAACCTTATAATTGCGGAATACTAGTCATTAATAAACGTATACGTTACGTATAATCTATCATTATTATTTTGATATGAAATATTTAATATCTGCGCGGTAAAAATAGAATCTTCGTTCACATTTAACTTAAATTTTCATACTTTATAATAATTTAATTATCCTTATTCAAAAACTACAAAACGACACATTTAATTCAATGGATTTATTTTTACACTTTGTTGTGAATTCACTTTAAGTGGCTTACATAACACATTCTCTGTAAAATGTTATGAAGCAGTCAATAATATGTGTTCTAAAATAGAACACCGATACCTACAATAAGCAGTGACTGACCCTTGGTCGAAGTCAATTTCCTGGAATCCCCTGCAAGTCTCTGATCGGTCAAAGCATAGGATGTGTGAAATTAAACGCTGAAACAACTTTTATAATTAAGTCCCGCTCATGTTAAAACGTTCAGTGGCTCTCAGGGGCAGGTAGATCATGGTTTGGAGGTCCATTTAATTAGGGACGGCATAGGTTTGCATAATTTTGTTTCAACTTTAATAATGCACCTAAGGTCACATTAAAATAATTATGAGTTTAATGCGAGGAGAATTACATGTATCCAAATAAAATTATCTCGGTTCGATAGGAATTGTTCTAGTTTGAATTCGTGATTCCGTACTTATGAGTACGGTACATAATTATAAAACTAATACTTTTAAGTGAGAAGGTCTCTAGTTATATGCTTAAACAAATATTTTTTTCATCTCGAAGCTCCTAAGTCGAATGGAGATTCAAATTAAAGATTTGCTCAAACATTCATCATCATCTATACGGTCAATCCCGGTTGCGTCCAAAGCCATTGCTTTGGAGCCCAGGGTCCACTTTCCTTGATTTGCTCAAACATTATATGTACTCAATTTATCTTATAAAGTTGTTAAGAACCTATATTATGTAACATTGATCTCACAACCCAGTGTATGTAACATTGACAGTTTTTTAGAGTTCCGTACCGTGAAACGTAAAAAGGAACCCTTCTAAGATCACTTCGCTGTCCGTATGTCAGTTTGTCTGTCTGTCAAGACCCGTCTTACCAGTATCGCGTGGAAGTAACTATCAAGTTGAAGTTAAAATCAAATACCCAGGTCTGCAATCCTTTGAAACTGTAAAACTGTAAAATAATTAATTAATTAATTTCAAAACATAATAGGTTACCTACTTCCTGTTGACCTAACATCATGAATTTTGCCCAAAAGTAATTTCTGATAACACAAGTAAAAAAAATATTAAAACCCGTAAATTTCACACAAATGAAATGTTTTTGAACAAACTCGGAAAAAGCGGTAAAAATCTGCAAGACTTGATTTCCGTTGTGGATATTGGTGTACCGACAAGTTTATATGAAACCTTTAACGCGCGAATTCGACTCACACTTGGCCGGTTATTTTCACTATCTATTGCACAGTCGATCGCTATTGTAGCTAAATTGCCAATACAAAACTATTCACATAAAACTTCGACAGAGAAACGTTTTCAGTGAGTGCATGTTCCGAGTCTCAAGTCGGCCGGCGTCGACATTAACGACTTTTCTTAAACAGCGCCGTAGCATAAATCTCATGCTCCAATATTTTATTTTATTTTACGAGAGAAAGATTAACTAATCGAGTTTTACGCATATAAATGGTACAAATGTGGTATATAGTATATATGATTTTGTTATATATACAGAGTGTAACGAAAAGGTGAAATAAAACTTTAAGGGGTTATTCAATGGCTAAATTACATCAACTTTTTCTATGGGACCAACATCGAATTCGCAAAAAAAAAACCACTTTCCTATACTAAAACGCGACCAGCTGGCATCAGTTTGTATGGAAGCGTAAATTTTTTTTTTGAGATTTCGATGTTGGTCCCATAGAAAAAGTTGATGTAATTTAGCCGTAGAATAACCCCTTAAAGTTTTATTTCACCTTTTCGTTACACCCTGTATAACAAAATCATATAACTACATAAGCCCAGCTTCTGCCTGCGGCTTTGTCAGCATAAGGAGGACATTATAAGACTGGCACAAGTTAGACGGTCTTATCGCTAGAAACAATCTCTTCCAGACAACATTCAGGTAAAGGATAGGTAAATTAAAATTAAGAGGAGCAGCAGGCGGTGAGGAGTTTTACAAAATATTTATATTAAGTATAGTTTTTACAAGCAGAAAAAAAAGCGTTTAAGATACAAGCTCAATTAAAGATTTGAAGAAGATAACAATTGAAGATTGATCATTAAAGAAAAGAGCCATATTATTTTACAAAACGTAAGCAGTGTTGTTAATACGGGAATACTGCAAAAAGCGATCATGGTAAGCCCCCAGATCTAAATGTAGATGTTACTCCAATATTTAAGTATCAAATTCTTCGGAATTTTATTAAGTCCAAAGACCCAATAAATCTCGTCGTCCGGGGTTATATATTTTGTGCCCAAAACACGGATTAAGATTGGTCTATTACTACAGTAGAAGCACAATGTGTATTGGATAGCTGCTTCCCGGACAGGGCGCAAACAAAAAACAGGAAACTATAATTTTGCCGCCGGCGAAGGCCACAATAGAGGCGTGGAATAAGGTACTGTGAAATAACGACAGACACGGACCTATTAACCCACCACAAAATGTGAAATGTTCTCAACTGATTTTTAACTTAGTCGAACTAATAAAGTTTATGAAAAATTTACGTTTTGTTGTAGGTAGATAAGCCCATGACTGTACTAGTACAAAACGTATTGACGACGAAACCAAGTGTAAACATTTTCTAAGAACTTTCGACGCGTTGTGTCTGTGAAATTCTGACGACGGAGACGTGTTTTATTTATTTTATTTGAATTCAGATGTAATGGCAAATATTTAGTTACAAGAAATATTTGCTAGAGCCACTGAAAGATTTCTAACCAAGTTTTATGAAATACTTAATTGTCCGTTATAATTTTCATGACAAGCAAAATAATTGTATCTATTGTAAAGGTGTAAATGTATATGAAGTATTGTGTTTTTGCGAGACAGTGGGGGTATAGTACTTTAAATATACAAGATATGAGCCCTTCAAAACTTAATTTAATAATTGTTGTGTAAAAGTAACTTAGGTCAGCTTGAACCTTTAAAATCTGGTTTACTTCTGTCAATATGTTAGAAGTGAATTAAGGCAGAAAGATGTTTTAATAAATTCCAAGATTATGTTTTCGAAATTGGACCACAAAGATCGCTTATTGATCAAACTAAACTTTGCGTTTCAGCCGTCAGATGGCGCTACATTAACTTTTCACATCTGAACATTTTCTAGAAGTTATTACTTTCTACTCAATCTGATTTCAGTTTGGAACGTGAGAGAAATGTGATGTGAAAATAAAATCCGCGCACCTCTGTTCGTATTCAAGTTTCTCGGCGCCTGGTTCAGAATTCCATTGATCGATGAGATCACGGAGTCGTAAAAATGGTGATCGTAATGGGTTATGGTGCTATCGTTGTGAGGAGAAGCGTGCTTAATCTCGCACTGGAGCCGCTCTCATTTAATATTCTAAATTATGAGCCCGCAAATAAAAATCGCGATGATGTTTTATGGGCGCGGGCCGGCGGCGCGTCCCTGGCTACATTTTATCCTTTCAGGGAGGATTGGATTCCTTCCGTGAAGGCGCCCTCGAATTTCGCGCGCTACCTGCCCGGGTCGGACTCGACCGAATATTTTATTTGCAGGAATGTTACAGGTGCCCTTAATGGATCTGGTTACTGTTCAGATAAAATTTTCTGCTGCGCCTGATTTTCGAGTTAGTGCAAGAATATTCATGTAACTAATGTTGTTGTATAGAACTTATATTTAAGTTAAAAAAAAATACCGAACTAAAGGCAGCATTAGCCACCTAAGTTTTTTTTATGAGTAATATCAAAATCTTTAAAGAATGATTTTGTTAAATCGTTCAGATGTTAAAATCGGTACGGGGAAGCAACACATTTTTCGATATTGTTTTTTTGAAATGTATTGTAAGTATTTTTGGCATGTACTAAAACAATGCGGCAAGAAATATTCGTCATCAAAAACATTTTTACCATAGAGTTGTGTTTGAAAGCACCAGAATCAGCCCCTTAAGTTTTGTTACTTACTATTTATACTGAGTGTAGTACATAATGTACATTTTATAACATAGATTTATCGAACAGCAAAAAAAATATAGGGTAAAATATATTTTTAAGTTGATCTGAACTTTTAACGTGTCTCCTAAGTTTTTGGGCAATATGCCCAAAATAAAATAAAATGCAATATATATTTAAGCAATTCAATCATTACAGGGTGTTAAATGAAGTTTCAGACATGGATTTTGGGGTATTTTAGTTGGTAAAAAGCTTGTTTGAAAGTCGGTAATTTATAAAGATAGAGGGATAGGAATTCGAATGCAGGCTACAGACTCTTCGCAAACAAAATACTTTGTCTACTGATCTAATAAATACAATTAATCTCTATTTCCCTTGGTCATCGCATCACGCGTGAACAGATGAAACAATTTCGCTAATTCTCTTTTTGTTGTGTTAATTATGGTCAGGAGAAGGTTCTTATAAATAAATATAAATATTGGACAACATCACATACATTGCTCTGATCCTATGATAAGTAGCCTAGGCAGTTGTGTTACAGAAATCAGAAACAACGACGGTACCACAACACCCAGACCCGAAACAATATAAAAATGGTTTTTCTGCATTGAACGACCGGGAATCGAACCCGGAACCTCAGAGATAGCGACACCAAGTCCGGTATGCTCGCCTCTCGGCTACGGAGGTCGTCAAATGAAAAAAATTGAGATAACGCTAACAAAGACGGGTAACAGTGGGTAACAGCTATCTAATAAATAAAATGAAAAAAAACTAGTGTCAGCAGATCATAATTTTTACTAAACCTAACAATGTTTTTTTCTGAAACGAAATAAAACCCCGAAGATAAAATGTACACGCTTTATTTGTATACTTCGTGACAGATCGCCGGCTACAAATGCCAGTTTTTATAACTTTAGTACCGCGCACTAAAGTGACCTCGTGGACATTAAATGTGACTGCTATTCAAATATATGGAAATTTTTATTTGCGAAACTCTCGAAACCTCTGAGTTAGCTCGTGTGATTTACAATGCACTCATGTCCCGGCTTAGAATTAGCCGAGCGTTTCAATATTTTATATAATTCAGTATTATATAAAATTACTGTAATACATTATGCATCTGAGTAGAGTAGGCACTTTAATCCTTTCATACTGACTCTGTAATAAAGGCTGATTCATGCATGCAGCGGTCATTAGTCATGTATTTCACCGTTTTGATCATATAAAGATTTCAAATAAGCAGCTTCTTTTCTTTATGGTAAGGCTAATTTGACACTTATCCTGTCTTACATCCTCGTCATTATACAAGTTTCAAAATTTAAAAAGTAGATCCTTTATTGGCTGTAAGTTTAGTTTATAAGGTCATTTAAATTGTAATTAGAGCTGTGGATCTTGTAATGAAATAAAATAAAATAAAATAAAATAAAATAAAATAAAATAAAATAAATCCATCCGTAATGAACGACCGTGTTGTAAAGTGTAATTTATGTAATTCAATCACTTTCATATTTTTAGGGTTCTCTGTCTGCCTGTCTGTCCGTATGTCTGTCAAGACCTTTTATTTCGGGAACGCGTGGAGGTATCAAGTTGAAATTAAAACCATAACTGAAGACTACATACAGTCCTATGAAGGTGTGAAAGTTAGCTTTTAAGTTAAAGTAAAAAAGATACGGATAAAAACGTATATTTCGACACTCTCAAAGGAATCAAATTTTTTTGGGTACTTTCCGTTGACTTAAAACTATGAAATTTGACAAGTAATATCGTCTTATACTACATGTATGAGTGAAAATATAACAATATATCTTTGTTATTAAACTACAAGACTCGGTTCCTGAACTATTTATGATATGTACAGTCAAAGGCAGGTTAACCTACACAAAAAGTTAAAGACCATTGAACCGATTTTTAAATTTAAGGCTGACATGTACAGATCAATATCGATTGAGGAAATTTGACGTTTTGTGGTTGGTTGACAAGCTGTCGGTACATACCTACAAATTTGTACGGAACCCGCGGTGGGCGAGTCCGACTCGCACTTGTCCGGTTTCTTATATGAACAATACATATAAAACAATTTTGGAAATAATTTATTTATAGTAGAGGTTGAGGTAGTGCCCAGCAGATACGGTAGTCTCGAATCTTTTAATATTTTATGTAAGCAAGAATAGTGTCTTGTTATATCAACACTTCAACCGCGAGCTTTGTTTAGGTATGCCAATTACGAGAAGATGTGTTATAAAATATTGTTCTAGTCTGAGTTAAACTGTGGGTTGTGTTAATACGCGGCAGCGGCAAACACGGCGACATAATAGTGTTTGCGCAGCAATACACATGCGGCTAAATGTCGCTGTCACGGCTTGTCGCGAGTCGTAGTCCCGCTGTTGCAGGGCAACAATAACCACCGGCTCACTATGAACTCTCATGAAGAAGATAGAGATATCTACTCAGCCTTGCCCGACTTCGTAATAATTTGTTTTAGTCGGTCGGTTATTTTTAATATTTCTTCCACACCTCAAAAGGAAAAAGGACCCCTAATAGGACCACTTTGTTGTCCGTCTATCTGTTCGTCTGTTTGTCTATCAGTCTGTCTGTCTGTCAAGATTTTTTTACCAAGAACTCGTGCAAGTCAAGTTCAAATTCAAGTCTGCAATCTCTTGTAGTTGTAAAAAACTTTCAAGCAAACGCAATCAAGAGATACTGATATTTATGCCGCATTTGTGACACTCGTGAGAGAATCTAGTTATGGATTGGATTGAGAACATTTCGAAAGTCAATTATTTCGGCCTTATCCTTTATCGAAGTCGTTAAAAATTGTAAGCTGTCTGTTCCCCTTTCAGCGTTGCCACTGTCGCGCGTCGCTCGCCGTCTTTGTCGCGTAATTGCGCGCGTTGGGTTTAATTAACTGTTTGTATTTATGAAACATCTTCAGCGCGTTAATAGTGAATGTTCTGCTCCTAATGAATTGTGATTACAGAATGTTGCTCTAACACTAACGGGGGCGTTGCGTAACGCAACAATAACAACTATCGAAACGGAATTATTAATGCTGTAGTGTTTACGAATAGCAAATTAAATTGTAAATACTTATCTGATGAATTTTAAATACCTACCACTTACCTTTGTTACGACTTGAGGTATTTGCTTTAGTGATAAGACCTTCGAAACGTTTCTAAATTAAATCGGCATTATGGATATCTTAATCTACTATTTTGTTTACGTTGTATTTATCATCAATCAATAATTAAAACAAAGTCGCTTTTTGCGTTTCTTAGTTTATCGCTTAGTTTTTCCAAAATACGAAACGGTTTTCAGTTTTCACTATAATTAAAATAATTTATGATAAAGAAAACAATAAAAGTCAATTTTCTGTAATCAACGTGTAAAATAATATTTTTACGCGATTAAATAAATTAATCATTTATGCTACCAATATGACATACATCAATCAGTATGTACTACGGAATTACAAATCTTACAAAGGCCTAGAACAAGTCCGCAACATAATATCTCCAGTAATAAAATTTATCTCATTACATCCGTGCAACAAAGCCGAGGTGGGTCACTAGAGAATTTAAAATTAAGAAATTCTTATTTGTTTTGCAAAGTCTTATATGTGCAACTTAATAATATTTAAACTGATTTCAATTACGAGAGATATCAATGGGATCACAAGTCGGTCGGTATGTCGGTATCGATCCTACGATACTGAGGTAACGGTAGGTATATTGAAGTCAATGAGGCGTTTGCGACGATCAGAAGCTCAGGGAAGTACACTCGGTGGCGCTCGGTCACTTGACCCACTGTTGAGTACAGACAATTGGTATTAGGGTTCCGTACCCCAATATAAAAAAATATATTTTTTATTACTGTTGTCTGTATGTCCGTAATAAAAAATGTTGTTGTCTGTATGTAAAATGTTGTTGTGTTATTCGGACTTCTAGATATTCGACAGACCGAAAATGTTGACTTTTGTGAAGAATATTTAGTGAGAAATTAAATAATTTTTCATAAGACAACAAAAACTTATATTTTTTTCATACCATAGAAATAAAAATAAATTCTTATGCCTTTAAATTTAAAAAATAAATAAATACGGATTCTTACAAGTTTATTATTTAAATACGGATATAACAGTATTAACACAATGCTTTTGTTGTTTTGCCACCGTTTTTACTGTAGTACCCGAATTTGGTTTAATTATAGTAAAAACTCTAAAATAATGTGATAAATTAATTGATAAAAATTGGTCAAGCGTGAGTACCGAATGTAATAAAATACCGATCATGCAGTGCGCAAATCCACTCAAACTTGGCTGCTTTTTGTACTCCATCCGAGCAAAATCACTTTAGAACTACAGGCACAGATTATAAGTTACTTCGTGCAGAGCTCACAATCCGGACCCATTGAGACTTTTGGAATAAAAGATCTTTAAGAATATTTTAATATTTAATGTCTTGGAGCCATGAGGCATTGCGTGGGCAGCTCGTCGCGATTGATGCCCAGAGAGAGTCAACCTTCGAAACTATTTGTCCATAATTTTCTTCTGACTACACACTGTCAAAAGGGGAAAGTAATTCATCTACTCTTCTGGGTATTTTGTTACTTTACAATTACAAATAAGCAAAGTCTTATTCCAATAACAATAATCCTTTGCCAACACATTCTCAAGAGCTTATGAAACTGAAACTGCTGTTGAATAGTCTAAAGAAATAGTTAAATGAGAGGTGCTTTTATAATGCTCAAGAATACATAGATTTTAAAGGATAGTTGATAATGTTGCATTCACGGTTCAAATCTGCTTTCTTGTCTTTATAATGTAGTGTGTTGCAATTTATAAATTAATGATTCAATATTTATAACCTAGTAATTAACATTTACACGCTTGTAACCAGGTTGAATACTATGACCTCATACCTTAACTGTAACATCGATACTGTGTTGTATTCATGCAAATAAATTATTTGATTTGATTTGAACCGGTAAAGGTATTGCTAGACAAAAACATTTTGCTTTGCTGTGAATTAAGTTTAATTCCCACATAATGAGATTAAATACGGAATATAGCACTTAAGTGCTAAATTAAAAGCCACTCAACGGGGGTAAACTCGTAAGCTCAGCCTGTAACGGTATAAATTAAGTGGAGCTCACTCGATCGCGTGATTGATCGCCGACGAGCCTCGATAATGGACGAGCGCTTACACACGGCAGCGCCTAATAATGTCGTCTACGTAAATCTGCGAATTAAAAACACGAGGGTACTATTAAAGTTTATGCAAAAACACCATTAACAAGGCCTTACAGGAAACAGACATAAGGGGATTTATCCTGTTATGTCTATTTATACGAACCTATACGATTTTTAACAGCGGATAAGAATAATTAAATGTGAAAATTTTATTTTTTAATTTTTTGATTTTGAGCCACTCCTAAAGATCTGGCACCCCTTTGCAATGTAACCCTGTATATTCTGTGATAAGAGGCCCTATTATGCATGTTCAATCTGCTCGCAGAATTGCAAAAATCATACTCAATCATTTATTGCTTTACCATATTAATAGGTATTTCTTACATTTTCGGCAGTTACATTATAGTGGCTTAGATACTACTCGTAACATATTTTTGTATTAGTTATGCAAACTTTTTTTATGAAACTGAATTAAATGCTTAGTTGAGCTAAAATATTATACATCAAAGGTTTAATTGGACACTGTGTCATCATGAAATTGAGAGTGATCGACACATGACAAGATGTCATCTACACCCAAAACTAGGCGTCGTTAAGATGAAACCAGAGCCGTATCTAGTGATTAATCAATCAAACCACTCCTGAAACCACAATAACAAGCTAATGATGACACGTTACGTTTACAACGGTATTTATTTAAACTTAATTCTGTATAACATTAATCCTATTCAATGTTTTGATAAATTATTTTGATTCATGCTCAATAAAGATAATTATGTAGATACGTATGTGAAAGTTTGATATTTTGAGCAATGTTTGTACAACCTTGATAGTAAATATCTACCAGGTGACCCTTTTAGGTATTCGAAATTAAGTGTGTTTACGTTTATTGTGACGACCTCTGTAGCTGAGAGGCAAGTACGCCGGATTTGGCGTCGCTCTTTCTGAGGGTTCGATTCTTGGTCGGGACAATGTCGAAAACTTTTCTTTAATATCTCGGGTCTGAGTGTTGTGGTACCGTCGTTGTTTCTAATTTCTGTAACACAAGTGCTGTAGCTACCTTAAGATCAAAGCAATGTACCTATATGCCGTTGTCAAAAAAAAGTTTACTTAAGATCATATTTTGGTACGTAATATGAACCCAACAGTTAATACCCAACACCAATATAAAATGTCGCATGCAATTTGTGGGGCGCAGAGTGCACTTTTAGCATTTGCCTGTGTTTGTCCACGGAGTGTAGGTGCAGCTAGTTTGCCGTGTGCCGTGTGCCGGGAATGCCTAAGCCAGCGTAACCAAGCGGAAACTGTACAAGTGTAGGTAATAATTAAATTTTCATAATTGTTACGGTTACTGTTTCCGATTAAAATTCTTAAATACCAATTTTTTTACAGAAATCTTTATACGTATACAATGTTACATTTTAAGAAGGAATTATCTCTTTTATTTATTTATCTTTTATGGGTTTAAGGGACGATTTTTCAATCGCCAGATAACTTTTATCCGACGAATAAAAGTGACGCTTTGACACATTGTCTTTAAGAAAACTATCAACATGTCAAACTTATCATTCAAATAAAAGTTATCTGGCTGTTGATAAATCGGCCTTATATAGAACAACTATCACTATGGGACGAACAAAGAAATCTAGTATATTTTTTTACTTCTTCAAACAAATCGTATTAGCTGATCGGCAATTTAGTATGAAGTAGTAAACATTTTATTAAAAGACTGCCACAGCGAGTGGCTCTGGGCCGTTTGCATCCAGCGGCTGCCCGCAACCATGACTAGATCGTCAGTCCACCGCGTGTGAGGCCTGACCTAATAAATTAGTACCTTATACAGTATGTTAACTAATGAAATGTACCTATTTATAACACCTGTGCAACATTATAGAATGCAATAAATATATTAAATTGAATTGTATTAAAAGGCGTTTCTTTTAACCCGTTATACTAAAGCGTCCATACATACTTAAAAATATGTTCCTATTTCAAATAAAAATGTTTTCAATTTTAAAATTTCATAAAAAAATATGAACGTCCGACCCTTTTCTCACCGTGCGAGCAAAATCGAAAAGCGACGTTGCCAGTTTGTGCATTGTAATTACGATAGTTACCATTTTGCGTTACGATTTTGGTTTTAAACTGGCGTTTCGATTTTTACATATTGGATTTGAAAAAAATTATGCTTTTTTTGTAAATTTATATTTTTATTTAAATCTATTATTGAAGTAAATAAACTTGCTCCAAGGAGCGCCCTCTTTTAATTTATATACTGTACTTTTACAAATATTTCTGCGTATAAACAACTAAGTGTTCCTGTAAGTATGTAAGTACAATAAATGATTATGTAAAGCATATTTTATCACAGGATAAAACAAACATGTCGGCGTGTTGCGAGCGTGCGCTGCCCGGGCGTGATTAATTCGCAAGTCTTCGCGCCATCGATCAGCACAGCTCAATTCGCATCGCGCCATACATTATTACGCCGATACATGGGTGGGCAATATCCGTCGTAAAATGAGCACAAAAATAATTACGAAGCATCCAGATCGATGAGTTATGGCCTAGATCAGACAAATGATGAATCAATTTCTTAAGTGCCTGCTTTTCTTATACAGGTTGAATGTATAACTACTGGATATATCAATATTAAATATTACTCATTTCTCTTCTGGGCATAAGCGACTTATACACGTCTTATATTTTTTAATAATCTACTAAAATCTTATTTATTTACTGTACTAACAATATTGCACACATTTAATAAAAATATAAGACATGGACTTAATGCCCACTGACTTTCTCTACCAGTCGACCATAGGGCTAAACAGACATGTATTGTGGTCGGCAACAAAAAAATTAAAAATAAATATTCTACGAGTACACATTTATGAATTATCATTTGCAGTATAAAATACCGTTGTCTAACTTTTATTGTATATATGTAGACAGAATAAAAAAGTGACATTTATCTACCATTCTAAAGAAAAAAATGCGATTACGTAAATGTAAACGTATTTGATTCGTGCGTCAACGTACGAACGATCAACTGCTACGGGACTTCGCGCAATCGCTGCGTGTGCGATTTCATGTTTCTATTCGCACGTTTCCCATTCGTACGAAAACATACCCAAAGTGCGGACGTCCTAAGATCCCGAAAAGGTTTTGGGAAGCTGCCTTAACAGTGTCTAGTAAGAGGTTACAACTCCTGAAAATAAAACAGGAACAGAAATACGTTAACCTCCATATTTGGTTCACTAAGTAGGTGCTTATTTTTAGTAATGTAGTATTGAAATCTAATCGAAATGGCAGAATTTTATGTTCGATTCCAGAATTGGAAAGGTTTATAATAATATCAAAGAACTAAAACATAACATTCACTGAAAGTGTAGTCAATGATTAAAGCGTCACCCTGTATACGTGGATGAGACGACCTGTTTCACAAGCACCAAGTCCTTGAGGTGCCCTGGTTCCCAGAAGATCTGTATAATTATAGACACTAGAGAGAAATATGATACTTTATTCGACTGAACCTATGGCTCTTGCAGATAAATTAATTGTCTCTAACTAGTTTTGTTTGGTACAAGTATGTGTTAAAGCGATTTAACGGATAACGTAAATACATACTTAAATATGGGTACATGATGAAAAGTGAGACCGTTTTACGGAGATTGAACAAAGGGGTAGAGGTTCTGCGCACTATAAAACATCGTAAACTTGAATATAACTATAATTGACTGTAACTATAGATCATAATTTTAATTGGAAAAGCCACATAGAACAAGTCTGTAACAGGTTAGACCGGTACGTATATTACTGATAGCTGTAAACCACTATTTAAATATTTAAGAGTCCTACCCCTGCCATCAATGTATATTAGAGACATAATTATGCTGTTTTGTGAAACAATACCCACTATATTCTAAGAGACATGCAGATGTATCTACTAGACCACCTAGAGCCCAGTACATATATATACTTCACAAACCGCCAAGCCATACATATATACAAACAGAATGTGTATAACATGTGCATTATAGTGTTTAAGAAATTACTAGACTCTATAAAACTATTGGAGGGACATAAGTTTAAGGTTACTCTGTCGAAATGGTTGGCTGAAAAATGTTTCTACAGTATAAATGAGTTCCTTCATAACCACTGACAACTAGGTTTATTGTAATATTTTTATTTATATAGATTACCTACCTAAATTTTAAGGAAATTTGCACGTCTGTACACAGACTGAATACGTCTAGCTAAACGTACTGTACAAATGTATTCTTGCAAATAAATGTTATTCTATTCTATTCTATATCTTGGCCACATAATTCGCAACAACAAGTATGAATTTCTCTAACCCAGGGGAAGATTTAAGGACGCCGAAAACCAGGCAAACGTAAAACCTCTAGGCTCAAGAATCTTAGACAATGGTTCGGACTTAGCACCAGCTCCCTGTTCAGGGCAGCAGTGGATAAAGTTCAGATTGCCATGATGATCGCTTACCTCCGGCAGCTTCTTCTGCACCCTAAGGAGAAGATATTTCAGCAATCGATAGTGCTACAGAAAGTGTAACCGAATTTCAAGAAGGTCAACTATCGATAGTCAAACTATCGATAGTTCCGCAACACAATCCCCAGCGAGTTTTTGGTTTACGGCAGGGTAAAATGTATCAGTCTGATTTATTCAGAGTTCAGACTTTACATGTAGGTTAATAGTTAAATTATTAAGTACCAAAAGTCACCAAAAACCAAAAAACCTCTGTTACCAAAAAAACCGACCATTGCGAGTCAGACTCCATTAATTCCCTTGCGAGTGTCAAATCAAGATAAGATAAGATAATTTTTATTTAAGTAAACATGTGTGAGATATACAAAGCATTGGCCGACATATTTAATTGGTGTTAGTGTCATTAGTATCAACATGTCTTACCGATATACGTTGTAAATACAAAATACATCGTTCGTTTGATTGCGTTGAATTGGACGTTTAATGTTTTCACAGCTCAAAGGGATTGAAAACCTGAGTATTTGTTATTAATTGCAACATGATACCTTCTCGCTTCCCTGACAAAAAGAACCTAGACAGACGGACAACAAAGTTATCCTACAAGTTCATTTTCAAACCCTAAAAACAAGATCTAAGTAATACATTGGTACTATTATAAGAGATCATTACCAAAAAGCTGAGTCTATCAAATAAAATAGAATAATATAAAAAAAAACAAATCCATTATTAAGGGATTGCATCTGACACACAACCGTTCCCATTTTTAATATTAGGTTTATACAATTCTACTTATATTATAAAATAAATTTAAAAGGTTGCAGTGTGTATTTATTTGTTTAAATGAGTTTTATGAAATAAAAATGTACGAAATCTGAATCAACACAATTTGAGTGCTAAACTAGATTCAAAACGATAAATCCAGTTCATTTTTAGTTCAAATCCGTGAAAAAAGTGTTTTAATAAAGTTCTACTAGGTATTCCGATATTTATTCTAAAGTAATATTGCAGGAATATTGGAATAGGTTTTTTTAATAAACTAACTCTGTAGGATAGTTCGTTAGCGCTCTTTGACGAGAGAATACTAATAAGCTTTATTATGTCGGCAATTAAATGAAATAGGCTTGTAAAAAAATCGATGAAGCAATGTATCGATACATTAAATATACTTTATCAGATTGTTTTGATATGCTTAGATAAAATAATAGGAGTGGAGTTTCTAAGAACAGGCATATTTTCACACACACAGGGATTCTAATAGAAATAAGTATTTGTTTTTAAATTTAGTAAATATATTATTATTTTAGCGATACATACAATTTCAATCTATTGAGATAACAATATAAGTCATCAAGACGTAGGTTTGAAAAAAATATCATTAACTATAGTATCTATTTAATTTTTTTTCCAATAGCAGCACCGTTGTGGCTATTGACGAAAACCATTTTAACCGACTTCAAAAAAGGAGGAGGTTCTCAATTCGGTTGTATGTTTTTTTTTAAAATGTTTGTTACCTCAGAACTCCGACATTAATAAACCGATTTGAAAAATTATTTTCTCAATTGAATTGGTATACCTCCAGATTGGTCCCATTTGTCAAAATTTAATTTTGATGATGGGATCCATGAGGAATTGAGGGAACTTCTAAAATATTATGGGTATACATATAGTGATTTTAGTATATTTTACAAGTTAAGCATTTGCATTCGTAAAGTATCATTTGCTGAGGTGGAACTGATGAAGGAGGCCATAGTTGGCCACAATAGTCTTCCACGAGTAAGGTACGCATGCCCCACCCACGCGATAAGATATTTTCATTAGGACAGTTAAGCCTTGCCATAGTCGACAAATATTTTTTTTACAAATGATTCTGGTGAGAATGATACCATCAAACTGATCTGATGAAGAAGGCGGAAGGTAAGCACTGGAACTCTGTGATAAAACAATGTATCATAGCCGTGTTTGGACTTATTTGAATCGTCATGAGAAGCAATTTAGCTATAGTTACATCACAGAGCGCCATTTAGAATGAAAAAAAAAACACAAAAAAACTGACAAATAAAACAATTTTTTATAAAAAAAAAACGACTTCAAAAACACTAAAAAGCTAAAAATAACTTTTAAACTTCATACCAAACAGCTATTATTGGAGTTGGTGCTAGACGTGATAATGTTTGAATGTGGTTGTTTGCACCGACTCCAAAAATAACTGTTTGGTATGAAGTTTAAAAGTTATTTTTAGCTTTTTAGTGTTTTTGAAGCCGTTTATTTTTTTATAAAGTTTTTATATTGTTGGTAAATGTAAAATACTAGAATACCAGAATTTCAATAAACATCGATACAATTATATAGAATATACTTCTTTTCCCTTTCGACATCCCTATGAAAGCCGCTTTCAGTCAAGTTTATTCAACCGTACAGCGCGGGGTTAAATAATATCAGTTTTATGACGTTATTAAATTTTTTATCTTCTAGGCTGACTACGATTAATTAAAATGTATTTTGCACATGAAACAAGTATCCAAGTCAGTCCACCCTGTCAATATCTAGCCTTTAATAAAAAGCTAAGAAATTGCGTGTCGAAACACGCGCAGCAAAAGGTACCTACACTGCAGTTAAAGCTACTAGGACAGGGAGGTGATATTTCATATTTATTTATATAGTCAAAGTCTAAGTCAAAAGTTAAAAATCATTTATTCAATTTAGGACATAATATTGCCACTTATGAACGTCAATAATAACAGTATTGGCCCATATGGGGCGAGAACATGTCTCCTTATCTTTGGGTCCTACTAGCGCTTCGAGAGAAGACACAGACAATCTGGCCAGTGCCGAGAAGAAACGCCGGAATAAACTCAGTCACTACTAGCTGCCACAAAAAAAATATGACGCGACGCGACGCTACGCGCACATTTTAATAAAGCGACTCAAAATATACTTTATTTACTACACGAAATGATACAAATTTCATTGTAAGAATTCAGAATACGTTGCGTCGTGATGCATCGCTATATACCGCGAGGCATCTCGAGGCACAGTGTATTCTGAAGCTCTATTAAAACGTGCACGCAGCGTCGCGTCGCATCGCGTCTCGGTGTGAACTGACCCTTAAGGGTGGCTTAAGGGTTGTGAGTGACATATTTAGTGACATTTACCACAAACTTATACATAAATAAATAATTCGAAAGGCATGTTAAAAGTTGGTCCCGGGTAATATCGCTCGATAATAGTAGTGAAGCCTAGTCGGAGGCCGTAAGGCGGCTTGATGACATCTGACAGTTAGGTTTAGTCACTGGACTTACAATATTCTCCCACCAATCCACACTGGGCCTGCGTAGTAGAGTATATAATAGCCCAAACCACCACATAGTGGAGGTGAGGCCTGTGCCCTGCAGTGGGACGTATATAGGCATATTTTTTTTTTTTACAAATACACCGTGCAATTTTAAAGACGTCAACAGGACACAACAGTATCCTCAAGATAGATAAAATAAATTATTTCTTTACACCTTAAGCCGGTACAGAGGAAAGTGCTGTGTCATTATTATCACTCTTATTGTACTCGTGCTACTCGTGAACCACCTTGTCCAGCGCTACAATTAGCAATCAAAAAGTTGTACCTAAGTACACATACACACATTTTAGTATGCATTTTTACAAGCTTTTTCTTCATATAATACACAAGAAACAGTGTACTTACATATCCTATTGTATTGTCATTATAAGTATCCAGATAACAATATCGCTCGCCAACCCGCTTGCCAAGCGTGGCGAGTATTGGCAATCCCCCCCGATGATAAATCATTGGGGAGGCCTTTGTTCAGCAGTGGACGTATTATGGCTGAAATGATGATGATGAATGATGAGATAAAATATAGTTACGATAAAAATACAACTTAAATTGTATGAAAAGGTTTAAGTCTGTTTTTATAACGAAATTTGTCACTTACGGAGAGAATTTTTTAGTTTAATTAGATATTATTGTTAGCTCTAAAAATAAAATAAAAGCTACTTGGAGCATTATTAATAGAGAAACAAGCAGAAACAGACAATCGGATCGCACAATTAGCCTTAATATTAATAATAAAATTATTAAATCAGACAGTGAAATAGCAAACGCGTTTAATGATTCCTTTTCTAATATACCAATTGCTACAACTAATAAATTAAACTCTACGCCAGGTCTTGCGGAAACTTTTTTGAAATCAAATGTGGATGAATGCAATTCTTCCCTAAAGTTTAGACATGTTAATCCTGATGTTATTGTTAAAACATTTAGAGAGCTGAATATGAAAAAAACTGAAGATTTATGGGGCATTTCGACCAATATAATTAACCATATAATCGATAGTATAGCAACTCATCTTGCTTGTATATTTAACCAGTGTATTGATGAAGGTACGTTTCCTAATTTAATGAAATTTAGTAAAATTATACCATTATTTAAATCCGGTGATAAAAGTGATCCCTCCAACTTTAGACCTATATCAATACTACCAGCTCTTAGTAAAATATTTGAAAAGATAGTCTTCAATCAACTCTTATCACATTTTAGAACTAACAAACTGTTGCATGAGAAGCAGTTTGGTTTCACCAAAGGTAGAAACACAACTGATGCTGGAGTTGCACTCCTTAAGCATATCTTCGATGCTTTTGAAAGAAAACAAGATGCTTTAGGGGTTTTTTGTGATTTGTCTAAGGCTTTCGATTGTGTAGATCACAAGACTTTATTAATGAAATTACGGCATTATGGTGTCTCAAATGATTCAGGTAAATTGTTAGAGTCATACCTCACAGATAGAATTCAAAAAGTTAATGTCAATGGAACTGACACTTCTGGAGCTCCAATACGCATTGGTGTGCCCCAGGGCTCTATATTGGGACCTCTATTATTCCTAATCTATATAAATGACCTTCCTTACTTCACTAAAGATCTTTGTGAGATAGTATTGTTTGCAGATGATACATCATTGATTTTTAAAACTGACAGAGGTAAAGTTGCCTTTGACGATGTAAATAGTGCTCTCTCTCAAGTAGTACGCTGGTTTACAGCTAACAACCTGTTGCTAAATGCAAACAAAACTAAATGCATTAAATTCACTATGCCCAATGTGAGGCAGGTCAGTACGCATATTAATATGTCAGACGATCATATAGATGCAGTCGATTCCACAATTTTTTTGGGAATTACATTAGACTCCCGGCTCCAATGGGGTCCCCATATAGTTGCCCTGTCAGGAAGGCTCAGTTCAGCGGCTTATGCAGTGAGGAAAATAAGGCTTTTAACTGATGTCGAAACGGCAAGACTAGTATACTTTAGTTATTTTCATAGTTTGTTGTCGTATGGTTTACTGCTATGGGGCTCTGCTGCTGACATTGAATCAATCTTTGTGTTGCAGAAAAGAGCCGTACTTGCAATATACTGTCTTGGACCTCGTGACTCTCTGAGGGAGATTTTTAAAGATATTAATATATTAACAGTAGCCTCTCAATACATTTTTGAAAATATTATGTACGTTAGAAAAAACAAAGTTGGTAATTCATTCTTGGGGAAATGTATAAAATTTTTTAATAAAGTTCCACAGACTCTTGTTGAACTACCTGTACATGAGTTCAAAATTCACATTAAAAAAAACCTTATGAAAAAAGGGTATTATAAGGTAGACGATTTTTTGAACGACAAGAGTGCATGGACTTAACCTGCTTAGCTCGCACTTACTTCATGTCTTGTAATTGTATTTCCTGTAAATAAGGCTGACAAAGGTGACTGAGTTTGTTGCGCCGTTTCTTCTCATCACCAGCCGATATGTAGTCCCGAAGCGGTGGTAGGGTAAAGCTATATTTTGGGACGTATATAAGTGCCCGGAAGAGGGCCTATATACTGAATAAATTAGTATTAATGAGTATTACTCAATTAAGAATTATTAAAATTACTATCGCAGCGAGACATCCAATTTTACAACGTCAAAATGCAGCGAGTAATTCAACGTTTTATGTGAAATGTTGTGTCTCTAAAGTCAGTAAACAGCGTAGTTCCTTTTCTTTGTTATTTTGTACGCCTTTCACAGTTTGCAACTGCGGAATATCAACTAGTGGCTTTTATCATTGATCATCATCATCATTTAAATCATAGGACGTCCACTTATCCACTGATGAAAGAAGGCCTCCCCCAATAACTTCCAGTCGGTCAGTTGGAAGCGACCTGCATCCTACGGCTTCTTGCAACCTTTACCAGGTCGTCTGTATACCTTGTAGGTGGAAGTTCTGCGCTGCGTTTGCCGATATATAACCTTCATTCTAAAACTTCTCAGCCATATCGGCCGTCAGTTCTACGTGCTACTCGTATGTGCTCTGCCCACTAGCACTTTGGTTTGGTAATAATACTTCTCATATCCACAGCAGCGATCCGATAGAAGTTAGTAAATTTCATACAGTTGGAAGTGGATGGTTGACAAACCCAATCATTAAGTGACAGCATGTGTTGACAAAAGCATCTTCATGCTTCGGCAGGCTCCTCAAAATTGGCTTCGGCTTATTTTATTAAAGCTTCGGTTGGAACAGATTGATTGCGTCCGCTTTATGTTAGCTACTTGCTATTTTAAAGCAACAACGGGCCCAAGCCGGTGGTCCAGCAATGGAATGATTTTAAGCAACATAAAAAAAAATAATTAATATTCAATGTCAACGTCGTAAACATTGCTCTTATCCTAAGTTAAGTAGCTACAGCATTTGTGCTATAGGAATCAAAAACAATGACAGTACCAAAAGACCTAGACCCGAGACAACATAGATGAAATCATTTTCTACGTTAAACCGACCAAGAATCGAACCCGGGACGAACGTACTATCCTCTCGGCTACGGAGTAGTAAGCCTATACGATTAAATAGCAAGTAACTTGGGAAAGGCCAAAGTCTAGCTGTGGACTGACGTCATATGAGGTCGATATCACGTCAGTGCACTGCTGTGCTGGTAGACATAGGCCTCTCCAAAGCTCACCTTCTGTTTAATTGCATAGGATTTCATTACTCATTAAGTTGCTAACAAAATAAGTAGCCAGGCAGACGCAGCTCCGCGTAGTCAGTCCGCGTGGTTCCGCGCGCACGGGATAATTCCCATAGGCGCCTCGCTGTATAACAACGAGCGCGGACGTGCTGCATACAACTTCTCCTTTCCTTAATAATTCCCAGCAACACTGAACAATTTGTGCAAATGAAACTGTATAGGCTTGGAGTAGGCTTTTGTGTATTATATCTTAATTAGTTGTTGCCCGTGACCTCTTTGGGTATTTAGTCGTTTCGCACCACGAGGTATTCGCCCCGCGGGGCGAATCGCCCAAGAGCTCTTTTTAAATAGGTCGTTTGCGAAAGACCCCATTTAAAAAGAGCTCTTGGGCGATTCGTACCGCGACCCAATGCTCATTTTCTAGTCCGCTTTAGACGCATAACAAAAACTTAACGATTCCAATTATTTATTTGTACAGAACTGTTTTGTTCCTCACTGCGGTCCGAATCGACCCATTACAAAAAGTTTATGGGCGATACACCTCGTGGTGAGAAAGGATCCATTTAAAAAAGGTCTTGGGCGATTCACCACGAGTTATTCGCGAATAACTCGTGGTGCGAAACGACTAAAGACCCACTTCTTTCGCGTGGTCTTTACAAAACCATAGCGCGTCAAAAACAAAGACCACGCGAATGAAGGGCAACAACCAGTGTTTGTGCAAGTGTCTCATATAAATATTTTAACGTCAAGTATCTTAATTATTTGTTGTGCCATAAAGAGTATATCTATTTCACCCTTACAGTCTCTGATACTGCCGTACTTAGAAGACTTAATAATATAATGTAAACAAATACTTCCTATTGTAAGTTCTAGATCCAAGGCCAGCCAATTTCTCAGTGGAGCCACGAGACTACGTAGGTAAATTGCACTTGTTCCTGGGAGCAAGTTGTAAGTAAGTGCGCGCGGGCGCCGAATAACAACGAACTAGGTCGTGCTCGAGTCGCGCTAAATACCCGACAACTAAACACGATGCTCTGAGAATGCTTTCTTCACCTATTTTATATAAACCCATGTACTTTTTAAATTTTAATCATCTTTATTAAGGAAACATACAGCATTTTAATAATACACATAGCTAATATTAGATTAATTATACATAAACATGTAAAGTTTCCAATGCTAGTTTGTAAATTTTATGTTGATATAGAGAAAAACCAAATATCGGTAAAGCCAAACAGAAGGTTATCATTTAAGCAGTCAATGTACTACCTAATAACAAATGATGATCAAAAGAAAATGATCATACGTCGTCAGTCTGATTTATACTTATCTAAAAAAGTGTCCTATATTATTTAATAAGGCTGTCCGGCTATGAGCATTAAAATATACAATAATTTGCCCAAAAACCTTAAACTATTAAATGACGTAGAATTTAAAACTAAATTATTTCAATGGCTTATATAGTGTATCGGTACCCACCGATGGCTGGATCGACCTCTTTGATATTATCTTTGTTTTTTTATACCTTTTTTATCTATTTTTGATACGTTTTTGTTTTACGTTTTTTTGAAGTTTTTATTGTGACGTAAGGAGTAAAGCAGGTTAAGGAATACAGACTCTTTTATTTCCTCTCCTTTCTATTTTCACAACACATAGGCTTGTGTGTAGTAGTCGGATTTTAATTTTTAATTAAATTTTTTTGTTGAGCTATCAACAAGCGATTAAAATTTTTGAGATTCTTAGCTCTATTCAATCACAGTTTATTTTGTAACACTGTAATTATTTATCAGATTTCATAGACCAACTCGGTTAACTTGCGAAAACTTAGGTAATCTTTATTATACTTTAACTAAAGTAACTACATTGAATTAATTAAAAGTATTTGGCAAACCGAAGCTTAAGTACTCTCCAGGGGATCGTTTAAGAAGCCTTTAAGTGAAAGACTACAATAAGATATGAAACTTACTCCATATCTTATGTAAATCTACACATTAAGCACTTGCCACGACTTTCCCCCTACTACATAAAGTGCTCTACTTACCTGAATGTTATCTAGAAGAGATCTTTATTGTGATTTTTTCTGCAAACTTATGTTATTATGTGTGCATTAGTAACTTTCTATCTAATCAGAACGATGTGTGAGGTGTCGAAAATGGACAAGATAAGGAATGAATATATTAGAGAAAGTATGAAAGTGGTACCTGTAACAGAAAATAGGAAAGAAAACCTTGGTCTTGTGACGAGAAGGGAAGAGGGGGACGTAACGAGGAGAGCGATGAACTACGAAGAAATAAGCAGTTGGATTGTGTGAGGAGTGATATGATCGAGAAGATGAATGACTCGATGACAAGTGACCGGATTGAGCTACGACGCAATGCCACAGACAGACATACAGATACACGCACACATACACACGTTAAACTTTAAACACCCCTTTTTGTCAGGGTTAAATACGTTCTTGTCTAGTCTAATTCAGAAGCTTCTCAAATTATGTTTACCAAGAAACAGTAATACACCTTTTGACTAATTTCTTAATGTACGCCTTTGTCGCGCCGAATAATAGCGAGTGTGTAATTACTCTCTCTAATTAATTCGCACATAGACGAGGCCTACATAAAGTTAGTTCATCAATTTGGTAAGTCGCTCGGGGCGATAAGAACTTGAGCCCTTAACAGTCGCTTCAAAGCCTCCATACTAATGTGCCCATAATGGCGAAGTATTATAACCTCTATGCCTGTTACTAGCTAAAATGCGGGAATAGTATTCCATAGCAATTAAGATGAAATTATTGTTACAGAAAAGTAAAGTAAGGCGTGGCCATACGATATTGAATCAAAAAATTATATTATTGTGAGGACTGAACCTGGTCTGACGTGCTGTGTGGGGCTCGGCCGTAAAGAATACACTTCCCCACTGCCACCAGGAGGCGTGTCGTAAGAGGCAACTAATTCCTGTAGCACGAGACACGCAGCAGGGTCTGCGTGTGAAATGTTATAAAAACTGCGCTCGCCAACCCTCCTGCCAAAGCGTGGCGAGTATTGGCAATCCCCCCTGATGAAAGTTATTCGGGGAGGCCTGTGTCCAGTAGTGGATGACCATGGCTGAAATGATCATGATGATGAGGTCTGAACCGTCTTCGTCACTACAAGTAACATCATTACATTCGGGTCATGATGAAAAAAACGGGTCAAACTTGTTATACCCCTCTTTTTTATTGGAGATTACAAATCCCGGTCTTCACACTTGTAAATATATTGACAAGTACATTGTCATGAGTATCACAAAATAAATAAATTATCATAATCATCATCATTTCAGCCATAGGAACATAGGCGTCCACTGCTGGACATAGGCCTCCCCCAGTGATTTCCAGATTGGCCGGTTGGAAGTGGCCTGCATCTAGCGACTTTCTGCAAACTTTACCAGGTCATCTGTCTACCTTGTGGGTGGACGTCCTACGCTGCGCTTGCCGGTACGTGGCTTCCATTCTAAAACCTTTTTAACTATGATAATATTAATTTGTACCAAATAACTAATAATAACCTATAGCAACTGAATAGGACACAATAATAGACATATGATTCATTTATTCAGTACCTGTAGGGGCCTATGGGGCCGGAAGGGGGCTTCCGGGCACTTATACACGTCCCGAAAAATATAGCCTTTTCTTGCTTTACAGAAACGCAATTCGAAGTAGCAGTAATGTATTTTAGGTCTGAAAGGCGGCTGCAAGTTCCTAGATTGACTGCTCAAAGGATTCCCGCGTGGCGTTCGCCTCAGAGCTCGGAACTGCCCCTTTCGCGAAACTACCGATATCCACTCGAGAAAACTTCCCAACTTCTGCAACAATGTGGCAAACCTAGTTTTAGTAATTACAAACTCTTATAAATATATTATTCGGTTTTATATTAAAACTTAGCTGGAGGCTTTTATGAATTTTCTTACGAAAGTTAAAACTTTTTGTCGTGAGGCTGTTTTCACAGAATAACGAAAGTACAACAAGTCATTTACAAGTTATATTTCTTGAATATAATAGTAACTTATTCATTATTTTAAGATAATACAAACATCAATGAGTTTAAACAAAAACAATGATGGACAGACAATTTTATTAGCTCAGTAAAAAAAATGCTATTAGACCCGATTCGACCAAGCTGGAGTAAGTTTTAACTTGAGAGTAAACCACTGCTTAATCTAGAGTAAGCTGATGTTGCATTTTACCAACAACTAATCTAAGATTATGTTAAATAAATACCATTAAACATGTAAACGGGTGATTTTGACAGGTTAAAAGATTATACTGAGAATAGGTTAATGTCAAAGTTGTCACTTGTCAAATCCTCTCTTGTCATCTCGATACTGACAAGTTGTCAACATCTAGCTTTGACACTCTATTATCCTTCAAAATTAAACTGTGGCATTTCAAGTCAACCTAAAAGAAATTGATTAACATGGATTTTAGTAGGTTATCAATTCATTGATCATTCACTCTTGAACTATAGAATAACAATACTGAGTATAGTGTATTGCTCGAAAAACGTAATTGAAGTTATCCAAGGGTAAATTTAAGAAGTGAACTTATACCCATAATAGTTATTCTGGTATATCTTTGTGTTTGGTCGAATCGGCCCTTAGTGTCAAAAGATAAACAATGTTGGTACAATAAATATTTACGCAATATAAATATTATGATACGTATTGAGATGCTGTATTATTACTCAAACTATTCTCATATTGATTTAGATTTAGGATCTAACTTCAGCAAGCTCTGTTAGTTACTATGTAACTTAGTTCATTTGATGGACTGTAAGCTTCAAATAATAAATTATCTGTTAGTATAACAGATTACGGTGAAGGCATAATTTTTTTTATACTTAATGCCAAGAAGCTTTCTATATCTGTAAACCAGTGGCCAAACAGACAATTACCGTTTTCGTAAAGGAAATATTATTTTGAATCTAAAATTTTTGTAACAATCGTCATAATTATCTATCTAAAATCACGACCCTATATTCCCAAAAGACTTCGTTGATGCTCTGTAGATTGAATCGGAACTAGTCGAATAAATTGGGAGATGGGGAAGGGGGAAAGGGGACAAGTGGGGGGGGGGGGGGGCTGTAACAGCAAAATGGCCAAGTCCACAGGGCTTTAAGACGATACTTAGAATGGGATTCATCACGCAGACAGTTGAGATTTTTCTTTATTCTTTGATATAGTAATATTTCTTGTCTCTTAAAAAGACAATTTATAAAGTGAGATCTAAAAATATGTACATTTAGGTTATAGTAAATGTTATCTTTGACTTATTTATCACCCCATCTAAAAGGCTTGCACGAGAGCCGTTTCAGATTTTCAGCGCGAAAACTAATATTTCCAACGCCTAATTTGCGACCTTTGGAGGACCTTTAAAGGAAAGATTGTAAGACTATTAAATACATGCAAAACCTATCTCGTAGTTAGGCGTCTAGTAATTCATATTATTTGCAAATATAATCATTTTTTATTTACGAGTACAAAATATTTATTTCGTGAATCGGGACATTCGATTCACAAAAAGTTTGCCATACCAATTTTAAGCAACTAGTATTTAGTTGATTAAAATTGGTAAGGCAAACTGTATCATTTTTTTTATCGTAATTGCTAAAAAAAATGACAAAACATCTTAAACATTAATTTGTCAACTTTTAATGTAAGGCACAACAACATGTTTTTCACAATAACCGTTAAAAAAAAACATTTGTAATATTTTCCGAATAATGGCGCTAGTTTGCCATGTTTTTTTTTAGTAGGTGTATAAAATCAAAACTTTATGACAGAATATTTCTGATCTTTATTTATTCTTTTTGAGATTTACTGACAATCCATCACCAATTAGGTTATAAGACCTTAAAAAGTAATAACTTACATAATAAAAACTTACCCTAAATCTTAATTTTACAATGCACAAGCGCGCGCTTCATAGTTACGGCACGATTCTGTGAAATGGCTCGTAAATAGACAAACATTTCACCGTTTTATAAATAAAATTGCAAGTTCAACAAACCGAGGGTCAATAGTTTAAACACAGCACAGCACGTACCAATTAGCAAAGCGCTGTGTTTGTGCCGCGTAGTGATGTTCTGTTGTTGGCTTGCGGGTGATTACAGTTGTGGCCGCGGGACACCGGCACGTGCGGCCACGTCCCGCTTCGTAGGGATGGGACTCCACTAGGCTAGTTTCCTGAGTCAAAAAAATATTATTCTATTTAGTCCGTTCAGTTGGATTATCAAAAAATAATGGACCCATATATTGTCTTTTGTCAATCAAACAATAAATGACGAAGATAAAGCGCATCAAAGTGAGCACGTGACGTCACGCTTTGCTAAAAAGTGTCGCAAGGCGTGACGTCACGCGGAACTTTAACGGGCTATAATATCTGCATATTTTTTTCTTTTATTGAGAAAAGAAAAAATACGTGTCCAATGTTTTCTGTTATTCCAACTGACGGACTAAATATATATTTTTTTTGGAAACTAGCCTATTCTACTAAATTACTAGTGAAACGTGAGGACAAATATTTCTAACACTTTTGTATCACTATGTTTCAAGCCCATAAATAATATTTATTTTAATTTTCAGTATCAATAGTATAAAATTATAAAAATGTTGCATATTGTCAACTTCTCACGCTTCAACGGTTGGACGGAACTGCTAACATTTGGCACACATACAGGATGTGGTTTTGAAGAGTAGCCAAATTGAAGGAGGCGATTGTATTCATCAATACTAACAACTCCCGTTGACCCAGAATCATGAAATGAAGCAAGAATCAATGTCTTATAGCACAAATAAAGGAAAGGTTAAACATCGTAAGTTGTAGTAACAAAAGTAATAAAACAAGATATTTTTTTTTGTACGCGAGACACAGTCGCTCGCCAATTTTGGCTGGTTTTAAATTATAATTCATTAAATAAAATTTACGAAAAAGAAAACGTCTTTTATGTTTTTGAATTCTCGTATATACGTGACACATCAGACATTATTTCAAACATCACTATCTTAGCCGGTAAGGGTAGTAAGGGGTGTCCTCCCCGCTGATTTGTTAATTACGGTAGCCGCTAGTAGTTTGCGGTACATACCCCCTCCCCCCTCCCCCACCCCCTGGCGACCCGTGATTAACGTACCGTAGGACCTTCACGAGTCGATTGAATACTTCAACGATGCCCTTCAATCATGTGGAAGGGGATCAAAATTGATTGTAATAGAGTTTGCGAATAGTGAAATATGTGACATTTTAATGGCTGTATCTTTCGATTGAGTTGACACAGAAGCTTGAATTTTTTATTACCTCAAGTGACTGTGACTCAACGCGAGTGCAAAAGTAAGGTTGTAGCTTGGCTAAAAACCTTGGACTATGACGATACTGAATGCATATTGAAGCGTCTTGTGTGAAGTGTGTTATATTACTTATATTTTAAAAGGATATCTTCTTTATACGTTAATTTAAGTATTAACCTACGTACCCTTTCAGTTACACACACACACACACGCGCACACACACACAACACAACACAACACACACACACACACACACACACACATACACACAAACATGCACCATTTTACTTATTTTCCGTAACTTGATTTTTGTTTAAGTACTTACTATGTTATGTTATTTCGTTTTTAACTTAGACGTAAGAGTGTGTTGAGGAAGAGTGGCTTCTTCTGGCACAGGTGCACTTAGCACTTAATAGAAGAAGTCAACCTTTGTTTGTAAAAGACTATTGTGTTTTGGCGAAATAAATTTATCTTATCTTATCTTATCTCATCTTATCTGTAGATCTTTACTCTGAGTAAAAAAGTCTGGACAGAAGTGAAATAAAGTCATCCTATAAAGGTTATTTTTTTAAAGGGTCTAAAATCTCAATAAATCTCTGTCCATACGTTTTCACGTAATATAATTTGGCTCAAGTATGTAAATTTTAACAAAAAGGGGTTCTTGATACATGTGTTACAGGCACTGAACTGACTTGAACCCGGGTATCAAATATAATTTAGTAATGTAGTGTAGCTGTAATGTAGCTGTACCTTTGTTACAAGTTTTCCTACCACGGACATGTTATACCTTTTAATTAAATGGAAACTTGTAAGTAGTTTTAATATTAAAATCAAACGTTTTTTTTCTAAAAACACAGTTCTGTTTTTGAAGTCGGTTAAAAATAATGTATAAAGCTGTTTATATACAGCACGTGTATTCCATTCACCCGTTCACAATTAAAAGCGTCGTCAATAGTCAATAGTCGCGCCAGGATTGTCTCAGCTCTCGATCTGCGGTGAATGCCTTTCGCCTTCACTGGATTTGCTATTACGATCGCTCCAGTCGAGCGGAACCACTTCGTATCTACTCGATATGAATCTGTTTTGTTGTGGCCAGACGATATTTGAGGCGACCTTATAGCGTAGAATACCTAATATAGGACTGCTGTTATATTATCAAGTGGAAATAAGATTATGAATAATGCATTGCTAGCTTCAATAAGTTTTTAGTAGACAATATGTACAGATGCCCTCTTCCGGGCAACACGTTCTTTAATATAGTTTTGCCCTATCTACCCTAAGAAACTTTGTATTAGCTGGTGATAAGAAATGACGCAAAAAACTCAGCCTTACGAGTTACTGTCTCATTGTTGCCTTACCTCACTATTGATATTTTTATGTCCTGCTCCTGACCTAACATATTCGAAACACGTCAATACTAAATCAATAATATGCGCCAGGCAACACACCAATTGTATTATTAATAACTGCTGTGGACTTAGAGTATTGAATTAACATCCTAATCATTTTAATCTTTAATAAAAGGAGATTGTTCAAGACAGCTAGCAAAATTAAAAAAACAAACAACTCTAGTTAACTGACAATACCTTTGAATACCTTTCAAAATGTCAATTTTTTTAGTAAAGTTTTACGGAAAAACAATGAAATTATTAAAAAAATTAAAAAAAAACCCCGACACAAATGTGCAGCATCAGCTCAAGGCATCGATTATCATTTATCTAACACCGACTCATGGAAATTATTCTTAGGAGTCCAAACGCGATATATCTGCTGTGAAAAACTGAGGACTTGGGAATCCAGCAGTCAGTCAGTTCAAGGCCTCGATCATCATCTATTTAACACCTACTCATTTAAACCATGCTTGTGACCCAAACACGCTAAATCGGCTATAAATTGCCGAGTACTTGGGAATCCCGAAGACTTCTTGATATGCAGCATCAGCTCAAGGTCTCAATCATCGTCCATTTAACACCTACTCATTAAGACTATTCTTATAAGCTCTAACATGCTATATCGTTTGTGAGTTGCCGAGGGGTTAAGAATCCAGAAGTCTTTTTGATGTGCAGCATCAGCTCAAGGCGTCGATTATTTATCTAGCACCTGCTCATTGAGACCATTATTATGAGCCCAAACACGTTGTATCTGCAGTAATTTGCTTAGGAGTTGGAAATTCTACAGATTCCTTGATGCTGCAGCATCAGTTCATGGTTGTCTAGTCTTGGGAATGATACTAATAACAGTGCATCATTTCAAATCAATCGGACCTGTGAAAGTTTGTAATAAGTTTATCAATAGAAAATGAGCTGATAACCTTCAAAGGGCTAGACAGATCTTTAAAAAATATAGCTAGGATCCATCTCTGTATTGTCAGATTTAAAACAAAATAAAACTACATTAAAATCGGTTCATTCGTTTGGGAGCAACTGTACGAGCTGACGCCGTACATTTGTATCTATGCATGTGTGTGTGTACGGCCCAATTAACGGAATTTGTTTATGTAGCATTTTACACAATTCACTCATATTTTAAAGCAATAAATCAGTGTCTTACAAACATTCATACGGGTCGGTTTTATTTAGCACTCCTCGGAGTAACCCATCCCTTATAGCATAGCATAGCAAGCATTAGTAAATGTTAGGAGTCCCAATCACACCTTAGGAAGCACATTTCTTTGGTCCTTCGAGCAAAACTGTTGCGGGACCCATCGGTGATCAAGTGCGCGGTGATCAATCAGAACTTCGCGTGTGATCGTTTATGCCTTTTTGCTAAAAAAAAAAAAACTCGTAACAAACTAGCATCTATATACAGTTTAGCAACTTTGAGTGAAGTTTTGAGTGAATTCTCTTCATCACTTTCTTGGGCCTATGTACGGCTCGAGATAGTCAGCATCGTCAGCACAAGTCACTTGGCTCGCGTCAGGTGACGCAGTACCATCACTGTCGAGATTACTCTCGGGATTCGAGAGGAAAACTCATCAGTCAGCAGGCAAGCAGCCGGTGTGGGATACAGATTCCGCACGTATCATCATCATCAAGTAAGATTGTTCCTTTATCACTTCTGTCCAGTTTCCTACATTTATAATGGAGGCTCTCATCGTGCGTCAAAAGGACATTGTAGAAAAGTTAAAGCAGATCCAGACTAATTTTAGAAAGGATCCCAACGCTAGGAAAACTGTCGAATATATTCAAACACGTTTAGAAGCAATTGATAATATCTGGGGAGAGTTTGATCAAAATAATTCGGAATTACAGACCGCCGAAGATAAATCACAGCAATATTTTACTGAAAATATTTATCAACAAGCATTAGATTTTTATCAAGCATTGCGCGACGCGATCTCTTCTTACGGGAAGGAAAACGCAGGTTCTTCTTATGGAAAGGAAAAGAAAGCAACACAACTTGACGGGAAAGTAATTGAATTGTTAAGTCAGCAAAGAACAAATTTTCGAGCATTAAACAGGCTTATTCAGAGCATAAATACAAATGAAATTAGTGAGAAATGGGAAATAGAGGATGAATTACGTAATTTACAGGCGCGATGGAATATTATAGATAGCATGCATTTACAGATCGATAATATACTACAAGGCGGTGACATATTTTACGAAAGGGAGTTAAGTTCTCACGAATCATCTTATAAGCGCATAAAAAAGATTTTGAATCAAAAATTATGTTCATCTGCTCACGTTCACCAAGCTACTCCAATGTTAGATATACCTGTCTTTACGGGCAAATACACTCAGTGGCCCACCTTTTATGACCTTTTTGTGGAAACCATACATCATAGCAACATTTTATCTAAGACCCAAAAGATGCAGCACCTTAAGGGTAAGGTCAGGGGGGAGGCCGAACGGCTCATACAGCATCTCACTATAACTGCCGAAAATTATGATACAGCATGGGAAATATTAAAGGCGTTGTTTCCATTGAATGTCAATCGATTTAAGGCGATTACAGTTTTACGACGCAAGCACTTGTAATATCACGTGTCATTAACAATTTTCCTAACAGTTCATTTAGCAAGCAGTTATGGCCACATTTACAGCATATTGATTTAGCAGACCCTGATTATAATATATCTAAGCCAATAGACATACTTTTAGACGCAAGCATTTACTCGGATATTATAATGAGTGGTTTAATTGAAGGCCCAATTCAGGCGCCTATAGCACAGCAGACCAAACTAGGCTGGATTCTCTCAGGCAATGTTAAAACTTTTAATTGTCATGTAGTAATCAATGACTTACAAGAAATAGCAAAATACTGGCAGTTAGAAGATATAAATGATAACAGTAGCACTTTGACTAGAGAGGAACAGTATTGTGAGGATTTTTATCAGGCTACTACAAATCGTTTAGACAGCGGTAGATATGTAGTGCACTTCCTATGAAGCAAGGATTCGAGGAAAACTTAGGTTCATCGAAGCCGAAAGCTATAGCACAATTTAAGCAGTTAGAGCATAAAATGTCAAAGAATAGCACTTTTTCCGACAGTTATAAGCAATTCATTCACGAATATAAGGAATTAGAACACATGCGTGAGGCTAGTAGTGTAGACAAACCTAGCTGCTTCTTACCTCATCATGGTGTGCTTAAATTAGATTCGATTAGAGAGTATTTAATGGCTCATCAAAGACCTCCACAGGCCAAAGCTTGAACGACTTGATGGAATGTGGTCCCAACCTGCAAGTTGATCTACAAGATCTCATCTTAAGATGGAGACAGCACAGATACGTCATCACTGCGGACATAGAAAAGATGTTTCGCCAGATACTTGTCAGGGAGTCAGATCAACCATTACAATCCATCATATGGCGTGATTCACAATTCGAACCGTTTCGTGAATATCATCTAACAACAGTGACATATGGGACGAAGGCAGCCCCGTTTTTAGCAATCAGAACACTGAGACAACTCACTAAGGATGATGCTTCGAAGTATCCCTTAGCTGCAGCAGCACTAGAAAGTTCATTTTTTACTGATGATCTTTTAAGTGGACATCAAAGCATTGAGCAGACCAAGGAATTACAAATTCAATTAATTCAAATGTTACAAGGAGTGGGAATGAATTTGAGGAAGTGGTCAGCCAACACCAAGGAATTGGTCTCTAATTTATCATCCAATCAAGTCGATACTCTATTTGATTTTAAATGTTCAGAGTCCCGTAAAACCCTCGGGCTAAGATGGCATCCATCAACGGATAACTTTTCATTTAAAAACACAATTGAGCATAAGGAAAATAATCACACGAAAAGACAGCTGTTATCAAATATTTCTAAAATATTCGATCCATTAGGTTGGCTTTCTCCCCTTACAATTAAAGCAAAATTACTTTTTCAAAAAGCATGGACGTCTGGTATAGCATGGGACGATAAATTATCACAGCAATTACAAGAGGAATGGCTTCAACTTCGGGACGACCTCAAAAACATTGAGCAGTTTTCTATACCTCGTTATTTTGGTAGCACACAAATAGCATTTCAAATACATGGTTTTTGCGATGCATCAGAGAAGGCATACGCGTGTTCTATTTACATTTTATCAAACAATGATAAAGGAGAGTGCACATCCAGCTTAGTGATTGCAAAAACAAGATTGGCTCCATTGAACAAACAAGTGTCTCTGCCAAGACTTGAATTGTGCGGGGCACAGCTCTTATCACAACTCATGAAGAAAGTTGTTCAATCACTACCTAAAGAGCATGTATCAATTCACGCATGGACAGACTCCATGGTGGCTTTAGGCTGGATTCATGGAGATGTCACCCGCTGGAAGCAATTTGTAGCAAATAGAGTCCATCAAATTAAGGAGATAATTCCAAGTTCACAGTGGAATCATGTACGATCGGAAGAGAACCCAGCTGACTCAGCAACCAGAGGTTCAACAGTTAAAACCCTATTAGAGCACTCATTGTGGTGGCAGGGCCCCAAATGGCTTCTTGAATTTGATCCTAAAAATGTGAGTACCGAAAAATATCAAAGTCCAAATATAGAGGCTAAGCAAGCGTGTGTAAACACTGCTTTATGCCACGATAAGCAATCGACTTTAATATTAGAATTATTGCAAAATAATAATGCAGTCACACGAGTAGTGAGGACAATAGCATGGGTGTCGCGTTTCGTCGCGCGACTACGTCATAAGACGTCAGAGCATGGTCAGCTTTTGTCGCCAGCTGAGATTAAAAATGCCTACAACATAGTTATCAAGTACACTCAAGCTCAAGATTTTGAAGATGATCTAACGCATTTAAAGAGCAAGGGTCTTGTACGACCTAGTAGCAAAATAGCAAGTTTATGTCCGTACATCGATGAAGACGGAATATTGAGAGTCGGTGGTCAGTTAAATAATTCCGACTTAAGCAGCTCCGCTAAACACCCGATCATACTATCAAATCATAGCCGACTGACAGACCTTATAATCAGTCAAGGACACATCACCACTCTTCATGGAGGTCCAAGACTAACACTTTCATATATTAGAGAGAAGTACTGGATTCTTAGTGGTATGAATACAGTCAAAAGACAAATCAGAATGTGTGTTAAATGTAGACGCTATAGCACCGAGAAGAGGCAACAAATTATGGCAGACCTACCTTGTCCTCGGGTTACTCCATCACGTCCGTTCACACATACTGGCGTTGATTTTACAGGTCATGTGGACCTGAAGGCTAGCAAGGGTAGAGGAGTGAGGTGTCATAAGGGATACATAGCAATTTTTGTATGACTAGCCACCAAAGCAGTACACCTCGAGCTGGTCTCCGACCTGAGCACACCAGCTTTCTTAGCAGCATTTCGTCGTTTTTGTGCACGTCGTGGTACTCCAGCTCACATGTACAGCGACAACGGTACTAATTTTGTTGGTGCCAATCGATTACTGAAAAAGGAATACAAGGAGGTAACATCAAATATCAACCATGAGTTCTTCAAAAATATAGCCGAATGGGATATAAAATGGTCATTCAACTCACCAGCATGGCCGACGGCAGGGGGTATCTGGGAATCAGCTGTCAAGAGTTTTAAGCACCACCTGAAACGAACTCTCGGCGAGCAACGGCTCACGTACGAGGAGTTTACTACATTGATCCAACAAATAGAAGCCTGTCTCAATTCTAGGCCACTATTCCCTCTGACCGAAAACCCTGAAGACGATTACCTGACTCCGGGTCATTTTCTTGTCAGTGGATCGTTATTATTACGACCACAGGGTGATGACAGTATGAACCTTCCCAGTAGATGGCAACTTATACAAAGCATGTTAAAGCATTTTTGGAAAAGATGGTCCACAGACTATCTACAGCAGCGGCAATCACGCTCAAAATGGAGAACTCCAAGCAAGAACATCGATATAAATGACATCGTTTTAATCAAGGACGATAACTTACCTCCAGGAAAATGGGTCATGGGTCGAGTCCATGAAGTAAATCCTGGAAAAGATGGTTACGTTCGAGTGGTTTCCTTAAAAACACAAAATAACATAATCAAACGGCCAGTTACCAAATTAGTCTTGTTACCTGTTTATGATATATCTTCAGAACAGAATCAGCAGTCATCACAGCAAGACAATCAGCAGAATCCTAACCAAGATCAGCCTAAAAGATGCCAAAAGAAAGGTATCAAGAGCTTTCTAATAACCACTTCATTGTGTTTTACTATGTTATTTTCGCCGACTGTACAACAAGTTCAACAACCTTATAATGTTACACCGATCACAGAAAATAAAGGCTTGTACTTCGACAAATTATCAAACCTTCAGTACATAAGAGACGAATGGAAGCTTGTTGTCTATTATAATTTATCAGCTTATTATCAAGGGCTATCAGACATAGAGTCCTACGTAAATCATCTTAAAAATTCATGTACAGGTCTATCTCAACAATATCAGACGCTAACTCTTCAACTAGAACATGAGTTAAGTGAAATTCAGCACTATAACAAGTTATTACAAAATCAGGATCGAAACCGACAGAAACGTGGCTTGGTGGATGGAATCGGCTACATTGCCAACTCATTATTTGGAGTGTTAGATGAGAGAATCGCTGAACAATACGCAAATGATATAGAGCAAATTGTTCACAATGAAAAACACCTGCAAAAATTAATAAAAAATCAAACGATTGTACTTGAAGCTGAGTATAACATAATTCAACGAAATGAAAAGATCATGAACACTCAATTTAAATTTGTCAAAGAAAACCTCCGCAATCTATCAGACGAAATCAATCACGTTCGCATAGTAGTTCAGAATGATATCTACGTGACGTCATCAGCCTTAGTAGCTAACATAATTATTTCGAATCTAAGACGCATGCAAGAAACACTAATAAATACTATCACAGATATAAGACATGGGCGCATTGATACTCATATATTGTCACCTGAGCAATTACAATATCAAATACTTACTATATCAAGTCAACTACAGGATGATCTCACAATGCCTGTAGAACAGACTAGTTTTGCCGATATTTATAAAATGTTAAAGGTGTCATCAAGATTATTTAGCAGCTATTTGATCATAGAAGTAAAGATTCCTCTAGTAAGTAAGGAAGTTTACGAACTCGACCGGGTTGTAAGTATTCCTCAAAACAGAAATCAACAGACATTCTACATTATTCCTAGTCATCCTTACATAGCTTTTAATCTCAGAAAAGACACAGCTATGTTCTTATCAGATAATGATTTACATCTATGTTTTCACGCCACAGAAGATAGAATATTATGCTCACTAGATACGCCTATCTACGACATGAAAATGAAACAATCAATTTGTCATTTAAATATAAGCAATGCTCACACTAAAACAACACCCTGTAAATACGAACAATCAAGTTGCACGAATAGATGGATTAAGTTGCATGCACGGAACGACTGGCTGTTCTCGTGTTGCCAAGAATGCAGTGTCCGCATTTTCTGCACAGCTGGTATATCAATGTCATCGTTATCAGGCAACGGCCTTGTTACCCTAGAGCATGGTTGTGTTCTCAAGGACAATGACCTGTCAATTTATACGCACAATAATTACGTGAATCACATGGCGGTCCAAAATAATATCAAAGTCCCAGAGTTATCTATCTTAAATAACATCATCAACACTACCTTTACGGACGATTTGATAATATAAGAAAATCATACATACATGTGGAAGCAGCTAAAAGATCAAATTGAGGACCTGAAAGGACAATCTTACTCTGACCTCAGCATTCATCATGTCCATCACTATACGACAACGTATGTTATCATAGCAGTACTTCTATTGGCGGCATGTACACTCGCACATTTGAAGATCAGAAGATGTCGTCTGGTGCGGGCGCCGCCTGCCGCGGCCCCGCTCCCGCCCCCTCGCAGTGCAGCGGAAGGTGTCGGCGACTTAGTTAGTGTTTCATCAGTGCCCAATGAGTTTAACTTACTGCGTAAATCAGTAAGCTGTGTTAGTGTCGATCAAGGGACATCCCCTATGACGCCTATCGCGTCTCGGTCAGTGTCGTTTCACGTCCCAAGTGTAGAGTCACGCGATTGAAAAACTTGAAACATGGACAAGTAATTTTTCGCATATTTACTATATGCTAATGCTTAAGCATTAGCATATAGTAAATAATAAGTATTGTCAATCACCTTGTACCATGTAAAAAGAATTTATATCATTTAGGATAGCAAATCATGAACTAAATATTGTAATCAATTTTAAACATCATCTCTCGTCATCTTTTTCTTTAGAGGGCCAAGATGTACGAGCTGACGCCGTACATTTGTATCTATGCATGTGTGTGTGTACGGCCCAATTAGCGGAATTTGTTTATGTAGCATTTTACACAATTCACTCATATTTTAAAGCAATAAATCAGTGTCTTACAAACATTCATACGGGTCGGTTTTATTTAGCACTCCTCGGAGTAACCCATCCCTTATAGCATAGCATAGCAAGCATTAGTAAATGTTAGGAGTCCCAATCACACCTTAGGAAGCCCCTACAGCAACGATGCCACAAACAGATACACAGATACACACGTTAAACTTTTAACACCCCTCTTTTTATCGGGGATTAAAAATCAATGTACCTCACTGACTTATCATCATCACCGTGGTACTTATGGCGTCAATTACTTAAGTACAAAATTGTCCTTGCTCATCACTCAAACACTTGCTTCTTGTGGGATCTGAACTTGCTACCGCTGGCTTCTAATTCGGAGCGCGAACCACTAAACCAGACGCCGAAGATCACGTTTCGGGGCTTTTTATGGTCCCAATTCCCAAATCAAAATGAAGCTGTGACCTTACCACGGATGCTAATCTTAAAAATGTTATTCAAAAAATATGTAACATCTTCACGTAGTACATGGTTCGCAGAAAGCTTTTTAACATTAACATAATTCATACAGCGTCCTGTTTATGCCCAACATGCTGGAATGCGTAATGCCTACATGAATAAAAGGAAATCTTGTATTTCGCTTGCTAATAGTAGTCGCGCAAGAGCCAACTTACTTAATACTGTTTGGTCTGCTTGAACCCAGAAACATGAATAAATACGGTTTTGTTTTGACTTTAGACAAAATTTTATTGTATCAGCTTTTCTTTTTTAAATTTCGAGAACCATAGGTTAATATAATTATTATTTTTGCATTCACAATGCTGGTTATATCGAAAATGATATTATTTTATACAGTTTTTTAAATGTCTAAATAAATAAATACTATACAATTTCACTCACACAACACATCTTAATTAGTTCATCGTACACAAACACATACACCACACACGACACATGAAGAAGCTCACGAAAAAAGACTTGCCAGAGACCACCATGTAAACGAGGCAATCCAGCTCCTTGACAGCACGGACATAGAAGACTTAAAAGAACAAAACCTTTTAAGTTAGTGCAGTGATAGTGTGTATAGCTCTTTGCTATTCTTAAAGACTTGTAAATAATGTGTCTTAATCTCCCTTAATATTATTAGTGACAATAAGAAAAGTGTTAATGGAGACGTTCTAAGCTATAACTTATCAAATATACATAGATTAGGTCAAAATTAAATTACCCATTAGTCTAGTTAGGCTAGATTGTAATATTCTTAAGGTTTAAAGTATAACTTAGGTTATTAAAAAACACGTCACATACACATCCACAAATAAAACATAAACACACATTATTACTTAGATTACTATTAGTTTTAATATTTTTAATATAGAATTTTTTGACAAGGCCTTGTAGTAAATTATAATATAGGTAAATGTAAACAGGTATTATACTTAAAAGGAGACCCCAGCCATGTTATGTTTGTTTAAAGAACTTTATTCTCATAGGAACACTATATAAGTTCACTTACATGAGTTTAAATATAAAATCATTAATAATATTTTGTACCTTGTCTTGTGACGAAGCATGCGTACTTAAACAAAAAATAGAAACAATTATATTTACGAATTAATATACGTTTATGTATAGGTAATCCTCGATCCACTAGAAGAGAAGTCGTTCTCAACTTAAATAAGCACTTACCACTCATAATTTACTAAGGACTAAGTAGGTAAGTAGTATTGGTAATTGGTGTATATAAGTGCACAGCGCGTAAATGTAACTATGTTCCTATGCGGCGTCCTACGTACTTATCTAATTTTCTTATTCTATGTTTACTGGTATAGTTGAATAATATTATTAGCTTATTTTATTGGTCCAGTAATCTGAGAAACCGCGCGAGATCGGACGGATCATACTCGCATGGTTTGTACCTACTTTGTTGCAACTTAACAACAACGAAATCATGTTACCCTTGCTTATAGATACTGAATAAAGATTTTTCACTTTATAATAATTTTTCATTAAACGTCAAGAAGCGATTGCCTCTGACAGGGTTATCAGAACTTGGTGACTACAATACATTGTTTGACAGCTTGTTTAAAACTTAAATTATGCAAATGTGCAATCTCACACAAATGGGAGGCACATATGGCACATATTTATAGTACTTATAGATATGTAGCGAATAGAATAACTAAGTATTACCAGAGGTAACGACTTGTCTGAATTACCGAGGATTGAAACACAAAAACATTATTTGTCAAATCTTTTGCTTTGCTAGTCCTAGGGGTACGCAAGTCTGGATATCACATTTGGAGTGATTGCCCTCAGACCTCCGTAACCAGACCATTTTGCGTTACTCGTATATGGCTACACATCCAGGGTTGCCTTAGTGTGAAAATTTTCTCGGGATGTTTTCCCTCACCGCCAAGGAATTGGCAAAATTCGTACATTGATACTACAGGGTTACATTGCAAAGAGGTGCCAATTTAAAAAAAAAAGACTTAAAACAATATAAAGAAGGGTTTAAATTATTTTTAATAATCGTATTTTACGAAAAAAATTACTTTAAAATATCCTAAAATAAATTCAATAACAAAATTACGAAAGCCATTTATCAAAGGCGTAGGTACGGAGCCAACAAGGACTTTACCCAGTGCTCATACGGTGCTATTTTTTCATGAATGAGTAAAATTATCCACAAGTTTGATTTTTAACAGCGGATAGGAATAATTAAATGTGAAAAAAAAAAAGTTTTGTTCTTTGCATAGTTCGATTAGGCTACTGATTCTAAGCCATTTCTGAAGATTTGGCACCACTTTGCAATGTAACCCTGTTTAAAAACGTGTTGTGGAATTCGAACACACGACCAACGTATTTATGGAAATATTTCGATTTTTTTACCACTGAGCTGTTCATAATACTCTGTGTATTGCTATGCAATCAGAATATATAATAAGCTTCACATTAGAGTTAGAGCACTGACATTAAATAAATTTAGACACACATTAGGAAATACTGCCTGTTAAATGCGTGCTATTACTTTAAAATAATTTATTGACATCAAAATAAAAGCACATGTGTGACTACCAATTGGACGACTCAAGAGGAATAAATATTGTCATTTTGTTGTATTTAATTAATCATGTATGCCTAATAATATTTTCAATTGAAGTACCTACATAATTTTGGATTATAAATGGAATTAGTCTTTTGAATCAAATTAATATTTTTAATTTACATTATGTTTATTATTTCTACGCCTACAAACTACGGCAGAATATGTTGAACTTGTACCTCTAAATTTAAGATAATTGTAAACATATTCTTCGAAATAAATGTTATTTTATCTCATCGCATTTGACAAATTATCGTCATCATCATCATGTCTGCGTATTGCAGTCCACTACTAAACGTAAGCGTCTTCCAAAGAGCACCAAAGGGCACCAACTCCCGCTTTATTTTACCCAGTCACTGCCAGCCATCAATTTTTAATCAAAATTCTTTAATATTTCTAGATTTTATAGGTTATCGCTCACATTTTTTTTAAATTAACAAATTAAACGAAAATGAAGTAATAATTAAAAGTTCCCGGACGCGACTCTTAGAATCCGAAGTAAATGTTTAAGCGATCTAGACTCGGTTAGCTGTTTGACTTTGAACTTCGCAAAACTGCTCATTTCGCTAGAATAACTAACTTTCAAAGTTATTGTTGTGGTTGTAATAAATTAAAATTTAACTAAAATTTAAGCTTTCAATTTTGTTTTTCTTAAGCTCTATTTGCGTTTGAAAGTTTAATGGTTTTTCACTAGAAATACTTATTAATTTAATGGCTCTAAGCCGCTCCTTTACGTTATTCATAGGGTCTAATTTATCACTAGCCAACCCAAGCCCAGAGAATTCTGTTTCACCTTTAAAGCATATTTAAATGATATATTTTCCTAAAATGGTTCTTATTTCTTTGTAATCTTTTTCATATCACATCACACTTAAGTAAGGTGTCAAGCTACCTTCGTCCGTACCGATGACATGCGTTTTATTATTTTAGCAGCTGAATACAATCTCACATTTATGTCACAAACAGTCGAAAGTAAATAATTGCTTTCGTTATGCGTCTAGAAATACGAACTCAAACGTAAAATGAATGTCACGAAATATGAAATAGAAAATGTTCTGTGAAAAGAGCTCATTACGGCCAGATGTAAGTGAGCACTGACTAAAAGTAAAACCTTTAATAAAACGTCAGATGCGCGATTGTAATTGTAGTTTACCGGAGTTAATATTTGCAAAGAGAACACACATGTCCACCGTTTGTACTTATCTCTTTAAATTCGTGCAGTAAAGTTTCAATAAATAAAATACATTAAATCACAGAAAAACAAATCGTAAAGTCTGTAACCGGACCACCAACCTAAGATCTTAAACAACAGAGTGCATAGTAAATAAACATACATATAAGATACGCGCAAAATTTTCGGATCAAAATCGACGCTTCCATTCAAATTAAAATACGATTTCAATAAAAATCAAAAATCAGTATTTAAAAGACATTTGTTCCGCTGGCTGAACCACCATAATTTCTATAGTCTACAGAACTTTTTCAAATTAAAAAAAGGAATTTAGGTTATGGCATTTCAACACTGACTCAGTAATTTTTGTATAATTTATAATAATAATATAATTCGCCTGTTATTATTAATAATTTGGACATGAGCAGATTTGACATTGTAACAGTTATTATCAGATTTATTTGACATTTTAACTATTTTTCATCTTTTATTGTACCATGACATTTGCATGCTAATTTATGTAGCCCAAATATGTGATTCTTGTATTGTAATTTGACCTTTTATACCATATTTGACGCAAATAAATGATTGATTGATTGATTGATAATGCTTTCGTTGCAATGGGTCATATCAACGTAGTTTATTTACTGTATATTTTCATTGATGACATTTCATAACAGTTAATCATAAAGTAAATCAGAGAATTAGTATTATAATAATATAATTAATCGTATTTTTCTTAAATAACTTTTTATTTTTAACGCTCTAATATCTCGGCACAGATACAAGCGCTGTGGTAGCATGAAAGACTAGACTATTTTAGAATGTACTGCAAACTCTTATTTACTCTCACAGAATAAATAATATTTATGGGTATCAGAAGTTAAGTTAAGTTAAGCTTCATACAACAACACTTCGTTCCGAGATTTCGTGTCGTGAACGATGTCTATGTGTGCGTTGCTCAAGCGCGCATTGTATGAAACATAGACATCGTTCACGGACACGAAATCTCGGAACGAAGTGTTGTTGTATGAAGCTTAACTTAACTTAACTTCTGATACCCATAAATATTATTTATTCTGTGTTACTGTTCTTTGTCACCCGTGTGGCAGGCCTGTGTGTGAGTAATAGCTTCGTTAATTTGCGGCCCAGACGGGAAGTAGAGACTTGTTAGTTCAAGTAAAGATTAAGTAACAGAACAGAGTACACTTGAGATAGAAGATTAAATATTTATTTATAAGAAAGATTTTTGCTTAGTTCAGTGACAGTTTTGTTAAAGGTTAGTAGGTACTTTATTCACAAACCTGTGTACTATTAAATTGTATTATAACTTCGGAACATACTTGCCGAGCTTTGTCTTTTTCTTTTCTCTTTATGAAATGTATATAACCGGAAGTTTTAGTACTGTATTAGGCTAGTTTCGTCCGTCAGTTGGATCAACAGAAAATATTGGACACGTATTTTTTCTTTTCTCAATCAATCATTTATTTGCGTCAAATATGGTATACAAGGTCAAATTACAATAAAAGAATCACATATTTGGGCTACATAAATTAGCATGCAAATGTCAAGGTACAATATAAGTAAATTTTATTAAAAAAAATAAAACCGACTTCAAAACACTAAAATACTAAAAATAATCCTAACACTTAAGTACCTAATCAGTTACTTTTGGAGTCGGTGCAAACAAAAACATCGAATCTCTTATCGGCTGGCACCGACTTCAAAACACTAAAATACTAAAAATAATCCTAACACAAGTACCTAATTAGTTACTTTTGGAGTCGGTGCAAACAAAAACATCGAATCTCTTATCGGCTGGCACCGACTCCAAAAGTAACTGATTAGGTACTTAAGTGTTAGGATTATTTTTAGTATTTTAGTGTTTAGAAGTCGGTTTTATTTTTTTTAATAAAATTTACTTATTTCATCTATTTTTAGTGATAAATCCTAATTTAACTGCTGAACACCAATTTCATCCCCTATTTTCCTACCCTTAGGGGTGATTTTTATTTTTCAAACTTTTATCATAGCATCTTTGAAGTATAAGCTATTCAATAAAACAAAAATCATCAAAATCGGCTCATATTTGTCGAAGATAGGTAACAAGAACCACAACCAAAATATTATCTGGGTATATATTTGTTGATTTTCTCAAAAAGTTCTAAATCAATTTCGATAAAATTTATATGGGACCACCTCTGAAGTATGATTTACCAAACAAAAAAAGAATCATTAAAATCGATTCATAATTGGCGGAGTAATCGCGTAACATACATACAAAAAAAAAAAACATACAGTCGAATTGAGAACCTCCTCCTTTTTTGAAGGTCCGGTTGAAAAGATGAAAAATAGTTAAAATGTCAAATAAATCTAATAATAATTGTTACAATGTCAAACCTGCTCATGTCCAAATTCCAAATTAATAATAATAACAAGCGAATTATATTATTATTATAAATTATACAAAAATTACTAAGTCAGTGTTGAAATGCCATAACCTAAATTCCTTTTTTTAATTTGAAAAAGTCCTATAGACTATAGAAATTATGGTGGTTCAGCCAGCGGAACAAATGTCTTTTAAATACTGGTAAATTAAAAATTTTAATGTCATTAGGTATCTGATTATAAACTCTTACGCACATTGCTAGGGTACTTTTATTAAATTTGGAAGATATAGGATTTTGTTTTAGAATAAGCTGATGGGGATCTCTACGTACTCTTGTGTTTTTTAGATCATATGTCTTTCCAAATAAATTCTTATGTCTGTTTACAAAATTGCATACCTCATATAAATACAGGCATGGAAGCGGTAGTAGAGCAAGATTTTGAAAGTGGGGCCTCACATGAATTTCTAGGTGAAATCCCATTGATTGCCCGTATAAATAAAATAAATAAAATAAAATAAACTTTATTTGCCATAAACATGGTATACAAAGGTGTTACAAAGAAAATTAAGTACTGATCATGTTTAGCCAATTACAGAGGCATGCAAATTTAATGAATGAGAACATAAATTAAGTATTGAAATTCTTTAAATATCAGTCATCATAATCCATAATTAATTTTTATTATTTAGAAAATCCTTTAATTCATAAAAAGTACGTGAGACAAGCCATTTAAATAAACTTGTTTTAAATTGGTTAATATTCATTGTCTTTAATTCATTAGGAATATTGTTGAAAATTTTTACACACATAGTTAGACAACTTTTTCTATACATTAATGTTTTTGGAGTTTCTGGTAGTACCAGTCTATTTGGATTTCTTTTATTGCGTGGATAGATATCGCAAGCCCTTTTAAATAGTTGCTTATTATTAACAACAAATACACATACCTCAAAAATATACAGAGATGTCAATGTTAATATTTGTAATTGTGAAAAAAGAGGACGACAGGATGTTAATGGAGGGACACCGCATATTGCTCTGATGCACCTTTTTTGAGAAATAAATGCTCTATTTATGTTAGTGCTATTTCCCCACATTAGTAATCCATAGCGCAATATAGATACCACATATGCATGATAGGTAGCAACTGCAGTTTTTACATTTGTTACAGATTTCACTTGCTTTAGAGCATAAACAAACCTATTGACTCTGTTACAGATATTATCTATATGTGTTTTCCAATTAATGTCTTGATCTATAGTTAATCCTAAAAATTTAATTTGTTTTACTTCGTCAATTTTAATGTCTTTATAATTAATGTCAAGATTAATATTTTTAGATTTATTAAATTGTATGTAATTTGTTTTAGTTAAATTGATTTTTAGATTATGTACGTCAAGCCATTGAATCAAATTATCTATAGTATTATTAATGTCATTTTCGTGATCGGAAATTATATTATCTGATGTCACTACTATCGAGATATCGTCAGCAAATGCAATGCACTTATGGGATGTTACATTAACAACATCGTTAATGTACAGTAGAAACAGTATAGGACCCAATACACTTCCCTGTGGAACACCCTGTTGATTGGTTTTGTATTGTGAGTAACAAGAAACCATTTCTTTGTTTTGATTTAATCTCTCTATTACAACACAGTTTTTCCTGTTGCTGAGATAGGACTTTATCCACTCAAGTGCCGGACCCCGCACACCATTTTTTTCCAGTTTATTGATTAAGAGTGAGTGTGAAACGTGGTCAAACGCTTTTGAGAGATCAACAAATACAGCTGTAGTCAACTTTTTTTCATTAACGCTTTGCAGAATAGTCCCTACAAGACTATGTATCGCTAAAGTGGTAGATTTATTTTTTTGGAAACCATACTGTTCATGGTTTAGTAGGTTAAACTTGTTACAAAAATCAACTAGCTGCTTATACATGCACTTTTCAAAAAATTTTGAGAATACCGATAGAAGCGCAATAGGACGATAGCTATCAATGTCATCAGTATTACCTTTTTTAAACAATGGTTTTATTATTGTCAGTTTTAGTAATTCTGGAAAAGTACCCAAAGAAAAAGATAGGTTTATTAGATGTGTCAAAACGATAATAATTTCATTAACACTTTCTTTCAAGACCTTAGTACATGCATTTCTTTTGTGAAATAAATGATTTATTTTTGTTTGTACTGTTTCCCCATATGACGATAGCATAGCGTATTATGGACTCGATAGTCGTATACGCTTGATACGATAGAATAGCAGTCCTTCGATCAGTTACATTTTTGATCTGGTAAATTGCATAAACAAACTTATTAATCCTTTTGCAAAGGTCAGATACGTGCATTTTCCAGTTCAAATCTTGATCTAGAATAATGCCTAAAAATTTTGTTTGTGATACCTGCTTGATTTCTAAAATGTTTAGATTAAAGTTGTAATTGGGATTTTTTGATTGATTAAATTGGATATAATTAGATTTATTTAAATTAATTTTTAAGTTATAATTGTCTAGCCATTTCAAAATTTTGTCAATAGTGTCATTAATGTCTTGTTCATGTCTGATTATTGAATGTTAATGTCTGTTAGTTGTCACTATAATAGAGATGTCATCGGCATATAAAATACATTTATGTTCCATCATGTCCACAATATCGTTTATGTATAAAATAAACAGAATCTCAATCAAACGAAAAATGATGAAGATATAGCCTGTAATGTCACGCCTTGCGACACTTTTTAGCGAGGCGTGACGTCACTCCCAAACTTTGATGCACTTTATCTTTGTAATTTTTTGTTTGATTGATAAAATACAAAATATGAGTCCAATATTTTTTGATAATTTAACTGAAGGACTAAATAGAATAATATTATTTTGACCCAGGAAACTAGCCCTTTCTTAGCAAAATCTAGGCGTATTTAAAATCAATAACTCAGATTATAATTCGCAGAAGTTTAACTTTTAAGCATTTCCTTACGCGATTCACTTAAATTCAACTCAATGGAAATCAAATTTCGTTGAGGAATGTTAAGAGAAAGAAACATCGAGTTTTAAATGTCTTCAAATTGATCCAGCGCTGTTTACGTGATGTCATACATTACATCGTAACCAGCAATTCTGAATGCTAGCAATAGAAATTCCGCCCAGGGAAGCCATATCTCACGGTGAATTACCCAAAACACCTCTTGCATTCAGCTAAGAAAGTTTACAGGATCATTCCCGGCACCTGTTGAGGCGATGTATTCCGCATCTGTTCTTTTAAAATGGGGAATATTTCGTAGCCGTGTGTCGCCGACGTTTATTAAGCGGGTGTGAGGTGTGTGCGAATTAACTGGACGCAGTTAAACTGCTAAGTAGCGACACAGTATAAATTATTCAGCTGTAAAACATAAAAAGTTATTGTATAGCAGCATTTGTTAAACCTTAACTCTCAGTCTGTCGTTAATCACGCGCTGCATCGCAATACGATTGTGTTACGAATATTATTCGGTTTGCAATAAAATAATTTAGACTGCTACAGTGCTACGAAGCAAGCGTAGCTTTGTAGCATTGTAGCAATTTCGTAGTCGAATCAAATAATGCATTTGGATATTTAGGGAGTTTGATAGATTGTTAGTCATCATCATTTATATCTGACGACCTCCGTAGCCGAGATACAAGCATACCCGACTTGTGAGGTTCCGGGTTCGATTCCTGGTCGGTCAATGTAGAAAAATAACTTTTTATATTGTCTCGGGTCTGGGTGTTGTGATACCGTCGTTGTTTCTGATTTCTGTAACACAAGTGCTTTAAGCTACTTATCATAGGATCAGAGCAATGTATGTGATGTTGTCCAATATTTATTTATTTATTTATTATTTAATTTTCAGGCATTGAGCGTCCACTACCAAACATAGGCCTCCCCAATTACAGCGGCTTCCTACAACCATTACCTTACCATTAACTGTACGTGGTACGTGGCCTCAATTGTTGATCCTTTCTGCCTCATCGGCCGCCATTTCTGCATACTATGTGCCCACTGCCACTTTAACTTTGTTTCTGCTTAGCTTTTGTCTTTTATCTGATTTTTTAAATATTATTAGTATCTTGCTATGGTCAGTCCAGCCTGCACTAAACTGATGTTACCTACCTGCTTTTTTTTTGGTGTAGCTAGTGGTGACTGAGTTTGTTCCGGCGTTTAAATGCTAGAAGGGCCCAAAAAATAAGGAGACATGTTCTGGCACCATATAGGTCTATAGTGTTATTATTGACGTTCATAAGTGGCAATTTTCTGTCCTAAATTTATTGATAAATGATTTTCGACTTTGACTTTGCTTTCTGGCTTTGCCACGTGACCATTGGGTTATTCGATAGGTAAAAAGTTAAAAGAAATAACATTTTCAAAGACGCTTACGCCATGTAATCTGTGGTCGAGGCCGCGGGTCCGGCGGCTGTTTCCCGGCGGGTAAGTTATTATATTAATGTGACTGTGAGTCGTGTAGCGTCCCTATTACGCGTCTATTAACGCGGCACCTCGCTCCAAATGGCAATAAAACCTAACGCCGCTAATATAAACAGGGTAAATAGAATTACTCTGCTAGTTTCTTGTTTGTTGTAAGACTAAATTGGTTTCTATAAATCGTCAGGTGTTTTTGTGTTGAAACAATCGTATAATTATCATTTTGTGGTTGTCTGTATCTGCCTAAATTCGTAAGTCATTGGAGTAAGAATATGTTTAGCAGTGGACGTCCTATTGATATGAGTTGAATTAATTTACACACAAATATAAACAGGGTTTTAAGCTATTTGTTTTGTTCCAATATAAGCATTACAGTAACAGAAATCTAAGTTTTTAAATGCGTATTAGGTAGGTATACGTATTATCATTTCTTATAACAAATAAAACAGAAACACACAAATAAATTATTATAAATTGTTTTCACGATCTTACCAATCATCCTGTGGTAAACTGAGCAATTCTTGTACAATGGCGACTAGATAAACGAATAAATTTACTTAGATACGTTTTTAAATATATATAACTTAGGTTGAGATAGAATAGAATAAGAATAGAATAAGAATTTATTTGCATAAAACACGGTATATACAATGGTGACATTTAATAAAAGCTCAACATGTTTTGTCCAGATAAGACGTGCAAATATTTTAAATATTATCAATTCAATTAATTAATATTATTATAGATACTCGTGCTCATCACCAGAAACATTTGCCTCTTGCGAGATTCGAACCAGCAAACGCCTGTCTTTGCAGTCCGGAGCGTGACCCACTACACCAAACGGTCGTCGAAAATAAATAATAAATCAGCTTTGTGATACAAACTTGGGCAAGGCTGTGGGTTCTTTACATTCCATTTTTTTCTTTAGTTTCGGGATTCTTGCTAAAAAACTAATAGAATATTCTGTTTTGGGTCAAAATTACGAGCTGTTTCCCCGACATACGGCAACAACAACAGATTTTTTAAAGTATCCAGTAAGTAGCCAGTATGTAGTCTCTACAGTCGAAGCAAATAAAACTATTCGTCGTAAAAAAGGCGTTTGCACATGAGGGTAACTCAATATTTGCTCCGAAATACGATATAGCGTTTAACGCTCTGACGCGAAGGCTCTTAGGGGTAGACACCCCATACCAAATAGGAATTATCAGATAATACGATCCAAACAGCTTAACAGAGACAAAACCGAGCAATTAATGAACTTATTTTAGGCCATTGCTCTTTGTGTACAAAGACGAGGTAATTAATCAGACAAAGAGGTATTTTAGAATCCTCGAACAATAAAATTTAAGTTTAGAAGATTGTCTTCACTGTTACAATTGGAATTCTAAAGGGTTCTTTTACGTTTCGCTCCAGCTTTAAGTTTAGGCATTAATTTTCGTGAGTGTTATTTTGTGGGCGAATAATTTAAAATAATTAAAAGACCATTCAGAATTCGCATATCGTTTTGATCGTTACGCAGCAATGAACAACACATGTATTTTAATAAATGTTTAAATTTCTATTGTTAAGTAAAAACACTGACGTGTAATGCTTTTTAGTGTTATATTAAACGTATAATCTACTCATACATGACGTCTTCAGCATATTGTATGTATAGTCGTTATAAAAATGGTGTTGTCCGTTTGCAAACGCTTACTATTTTGTAAAATGCCAAAGGCAAATTGTAAAATGAAACGTCAGTTTGTAATAATTCATGAAAACAAGCTGTCAATTCAAGCGCCGTTTACAAAATGCCAAGGACAATTTTATTAAAGTTCCTTATTCTACCACCAATGGCCTTTTGGACCGGCCATCGGAATAACAAATATGGCATCAATAGAACAAGCATTTTGAAAATAAAAGGGAAAATAATTGTGCATCGCAAGAAATAAGTGTTTTCTATATGAAGTTTGCCTAACAGGTGGTAAAATGCTAATAAATTATCCGAATTTAAAACAGAGACAATATTGTGGACAAAAAAAAAGTATTTGAGATTATTATAGTTTTCATAGAAATTAGAGTTCTATGGACTTAATAAATCTATTTTCAACATTCTGCATGCAGTTTTTTACTTATTTTGTTGATATTATTTTCATAATCAAAGTTGTTGTATTGAAATAGCACTGGTTTTTTGACACGTCAATACGCGAATTTACTAGTCAATTAAGCTTGCTTGTACATTAATAATAATAATTTATTCGACTGATCGATTTTGGTTCCTATTTCTGTAGCAGAGAATCAGAATCTTTATTTGCGTAAAAACATGGAATTTGAGAGTTGCTTACTTTTCCCAGCACTAAATAAATAAATATTGGACAACATCACATGCATTGCTATGATCCTATGATAAGTGGTTTAAGCACTTGTGTTACAGAAATCAGGAACAACGACGGTAACACAACACCCAGACCCGAGACAATATAGAAAAGTTATTTTACCCGGAACCTCAGAGATAGCGAAACCAAGTCCAGTATGCTCGCCTCTCGGCTACGGAGGTCGTCAATTGCAATTGCCATATTAAATTTAATGAAATTAAATCTTTATTTGCCTACAAAGCCATACATGGTGCACATCTATGTACTTAAAGGCTAATGTTACATTACATTATACATACATTGGTATACATTTTTTGAACATCTGGAGCCAACCTAGGAAATTCACCTGTATATCCTTAACTATATGCAAAACTTTATGTCACAAGTAGTACCTATGTACAAAGTTATTAGGTTCTTACATATGAAATTTGCCGTTCCGTATCAAAAAAGTAAATCAACTTTATTTTAATGAAAATATTATTTAATCAATCGAAGTATGCGCCGTTGTTATAGATACACTTCCATTTTATAGACAGATCATTGATCCCTTCAGGAAAAAAATCCTGGGAGCGAGAAGGAACTGTTTGAAGGCGGTTTTGATAGCCTCATCATCAGATTTGAATTTTTTCCCTTGTAAAAAGTTATTAAAATTTTGAAAAAAGTGTGGTTGAGGCAAGATCTGGAGAGTATGGTGAGTTACGCAAAGGTTCCAGTCGCAGCTCCTTTAACTTGGCGACCGTTTGATGTGCAGTGTGTGGTCTAGCGTTATCCTGAAGGAGCAGTGGGCTAGAGCAATTCACCAGTCTCGGTTGTTTAATGGCGAGTTTTTCCATCATTGCAATTGTTGGCTATACAAGTCTGCAGTAATCGTCTGGCCTGATCTCAAGAAGCTGTAGTGGATAACACCAGCACTGGTCCACCAAACACTAACCAAAATTTTCTTTTTGGTCAGTTTTCGCTTAGGGCAAGGTTTTGCCGGTTCTCTAGGGTTAAGCCATTGTGATGATCGCTTCCGATTGTCGTACAGGATCCATTTCTCATCACAAATCACGATACGGTTCAAAATTCCCTCATTATTGTGACGATTGAGCAAAGAAAAGCAGCAAGCGACGCGTGTTTCTTGGTTTGCTTCAGCCAATTCGTGCGGTACCTACTTTTCGAGTTTTATGACTTTTCCGATTTGGCGCAAATGGATAGGTATCGTTTTGTCACTTACGCCAAAGGCTGCTCCTAATTCAGAAGTGGTTTAAGATAGATCCGCTTTCACTATCGCCTTCAATTCTTTGTTATTCACTTGAGTATCAGGTCGTCCACGAGGCTCATTGTGTAAATCTAAATTTCCAGAACGAAAACGTTAAAACCAAAAACGCACCGTTCGTTCGTTAGCGGTGCCTGGTCCGTACACGTTGTTAATTCTTCGAGTCGTTTCTGCAGCACTAATACTACTAGAACTCATATTCGTAAATACTGCGAATTTTCAATTTGTCCATAGTTGTTGTTAAAGCAATGTTGAAGCTCAAACAAATGATGTGAAAACGAATGAAATATGAATTTTAAAACAATATTTTTATGGCTTAATTTCAAAATAAATTTGAATTTAAAATTTCTAGTCAAACGCAAGATATATGCTAAAGCTGCTAGTATTGAGTATCGGCAATTTCATATGTAAGGACCTAATATTATACAGTGTGTGGCCTGGAACCGGGGATAATATTGAAAACGAAGACTCTATAGGTCATTAGTAATTGAATCATTATGGTTAATGACCTAACTAATTAAAATTAAAACTTTACTTTTTGATTTTTTCTAACAAACTTAATCGTAAATTCAAGGTAATGCAAATAATGCAATAGTTCCGCTCAACTTGATCGATTGAGTTCATTCTGCATCGTACTTATTCGGAGCTACTCGAAACGTCTCAGTGACACGTTAGCGATAATATCGTTTTGCAATAATACACTGATTATGAATCGTAACTTTAAACTCTTATTGAATATAATGCATGGGTTTTGGTTGACGGAATCTTTTCAGAAAAAATACTAACACTCTAGAGAGTTTCGGTTTTGAATTTTATCTCCGGTTTTAGGCCACACACTGTATACCATCTTTGAACAGTATATTGCATCTTAGTAACAGTTCGCATCAGTTTCAGGTGATACGACAACTTACCTTCAATAAACCCTTACTCCAATTATTGTTTCAACACACGCCATTGTGTGCCACTGCATAGTATATTATGTGATTAAATTAAACCCAGCAGCCATTGTCCGATACTCAATAGTAGCGGCGCCAGGTCAGCGCCTTAAGTGATATGTTAAGGACGACCCACGTCAATGGCGTCTGGTCGCTTTGTGTCCGCTGAGGCATTCATTTCAACAAGAGAAATTATCTTGTGGAGATTGTAAAGTATTTTCAACACGTTTTATTGATAGAGATAGACTTTATTGCACACCATACGAAGTAAATTGATACATGATTTTTACAGAATGACATACAATTTAGGCGGTCTTATCACTAATAGCGATCTCTCTTTCTCTTTATAGAGAAAGGGACAGATAGTGCAGAGTAGCTGTACCCGTAAATAACTAACTAATAGCAAACTATGTAATCTAATCTTAAAAGTCCTTTTTTAATTACTTCTGTCATATCAATTTTAACTCAGTAGCCTACTTACTTAAGCGACATTCGGTCGGACGTCAATACAAAAATTTGATACCATAGTGTTGATCTGATGCTAGAACCAGGAAGGAGGTGGTGTTTTTTTTTTTTTTTTTCTAGTAAAAGATGCGAGCTTAGGCTCATCTGAATTAATTTGATACAATTACGCATACAATAAACTTGAGAGCAATGAATTCGGAGCACTTAATTTTACCTGAACCAAACCGAAACATTTATTAATGGAGAAACCATTATTTTCGTCCTGTTCTGGTCCATTCTGCAGTCGGGTAAAAATACATGAATTTATTTGCAGCTATAACATTTGTGGACCTCTGAACATAAATGTTTTTAGCTTTTGTCGGTGGAGTCTTTTCTTTCTCTCCCTGCATTCTGTTTCAGTTTCTCCTTTATCTGCTGCATGCATTCATGAATGTAAGGAAGTTTTAAAAACGGGAGATGGACAATGTTGAGACACCTGATTCGACACGACGATTTTATCAATGATTTTGTAAGTAACCCGAATTTATTGCATAAAAGATTGCTGAGTAATTAAAAGAAAAAATAAATTCAATTTTGTACATACATACCATAACGACTCAATAGGCGTAGTGATGCGGTAAATTGCCTTAGACGCATACGGTCTCGTGATCAAATTCTGGTACTTTGATGTCTATGACAATAGGTGTAGTGTATGGCACATATTCATATTTATAAAGTAGTTCTTGTGTGATTGTGTGTTGAAGTAAGTGGAATCAGGTATTAGTTAAGTGAATATACAATATTGGCTATTAATTAGCGGTCCAGAGCCACTAAATCTATATTCAGCAGTGATCTTCTGGAGGCTGATGACAACTGTGAAGGTTGGTCAAAGGTTCATTTGTACTGTAAATTTCAGTAGTGCGAAATGTTGCCAAACTTAAATATAATTAACAAACGCAATTTCAAAAATCCGACTGTTTAAATGTTAACAATTTACTTTACCATGTTCTAAACAAACAAAGTGAAATGAATGTTAATAAACATTTTAGCAACGTTTCGATTTATTAATATATATATATTTATTATAATAACAGAATTTTAAAAATGAAATGGTACGTGGTTTTTGAAATACCTGTTAACATTAAGTGAAATTCGGAGAAAGTTCGAATAAACCGCAAGACGTGTTTCAGTGAAGTTCGCTTCATTTAAATCGTGTAGTCGACTCCAGCGGTTGAACTAGTTAGTATGGCTAGTTTAGAAGCGGGATATAGCAGGTATTCATTGTTTGACTGTTGTGTCGGAGTTTGCGGACACTGCACGGATTAACTTAGGGTGTTTGTCCTTTGTGACAAACACCCTAAGTTAATCCGTGCAGTTTCTTTTAAATTTTCAATTATTCAACATTTATCGCTAACTGTGATAAAGTCATGATTTTCTTGAGATAAACCAGATATATTATCAAAATACGGTCGGAATTAGAATAAGTACTTTGTTATTATGGTACCGGCTCAAAAGAAAAGTTTTAATTGTTTATAAGTCGATAAAAACCTCAAAACGGGTTAATCAGCTGCTGCAATTCATTACGACTTTTTAAGTGACCATCATCGGAATGTCCAAAAATAGTCTATTATTCTAATATGTATAATATATATAAAATTATATTTATTGTTATTGAATAAAGGGCTAACAGTGATCTCTTAAAGCAGTATTCATCATTTCAGCCATAGGACGTCCACTGCTGAACACAGGCCTGCCAATGCCACCGGCCTGCTGAACACAAGCCAATGACTTCCATCGGGAGTATTTTGAATCGTAAGGACATCAAAAATTATATAGGTAATGTTGCTGTAAAATAATATTGTTGATGACTAAGTCCAGAGACATTATTAATTTACATACTGCGCTAATATATTAGATAAAATGTATTATGTTTTGTTCATTATATTTCGTGGATTGTACGAGTTAGGACATCTTAAAAATGTTTTGCGAACAAAATATACTCTTTGATGAATTAAATAATATGTTGTTGAGCGATTACTTAATTATTCGACAGCACTCACAGGTCTGTGGCACTCGTGTTTCGGTAAAAGCAGACCCCGTAATTGGTACCTACATACTACGAATTCAACAAATTAAACCTTAATGTATTTCATTAAAATCCATTAAAAATTTATCTGTAAATACGTGATCCATGTTCATACCGAAATTGACTTTCGTTAAATTACTTTACAAAGGTCATAGGTAGAAAGGGGGTTTTAAATAATATTACTTAATTACTTTATTAAAATATTCAGGAAATCTTATACGCTAGCTTAAATCTTAATCCGATTCAACTGTCCTCTATTACCCGAAAAACCGTACGTGGCCTCCATTCTAGAACCTTTCTTCCCTATCGGCCGTCAGTTCTACGTGCTATGTGCCCCGCCCACTGCCACTTCAGCTGGCTAATCCGTTGGGCTGTCAGCGACTTTTGTTCGTTTACGGATCTACTCATTTCTGATTCGATCTCGCAGGGAAACACCGAGCATAGCCCTTTCTATAGCACGCTGTGCGACCTTGAGCTTTCTAATGAGGCCCATAGTGAGAGGCCACGTTTCAGTTCCATATGTTACACACTGGTAAAACACATACCTATCTACAAATTAACGTTTTACATCTATTCGTCAGATGCATCGGTTTCCTTTCGATATTATTACTCAAGACCCAAGGCTTTTTCTAGTAATTTCATACAATTTTACTTAACAACCCTTTTTCATTTCTTCAAACAATCTGATTTACAATCAACCCTTCCTTGCGTTACTACTATCAGGCATTAGCATTTTATTGTTTGTAGAATTAAAAGCAATAACTTAAACAGGACGCAACAAAAAGAAGGCGAGAGAATGTCTTGGAGGAGCGACGCGGAATGTAATTAGCACGAACACGCGACACTCCGCCAGAAGCGATCCACCCTTCCCTCCTTCTTAAGCAGAGCTACTAGTTTGAGGACTCAGTTACACGAAACGTAAGGTTTAATGTTAAAATTAACATAATAAACGATCAAATTAGACGATATCGCTTGGAGACACCACTGGCAAAACTGGTTAAAACTGGTTTAAACTAGTACCAGTTGTCTGGTACCAGGTAACACATGGACGTTTATTCCTTAATGTGAGACCATGACAATAGGTATGTTATTTAACTTATATTTATTAAATACTACCTGTTCCCGTGGCTTCGTTCGCGTGGACCACACGATGTTTAGTATGTCTCATATTAAGCAACGTTGTGGTCTGCGTTGAAGCACTCATATCAAGATTTTAGCGTTTTATCTTGAATTTGAAACGCCCAGGTTTTATTATCTGAATACAGTAACTTAGGCACAATTTGAGACTTTGTGGTTCGCACAATAAAAGTTAAAGCAAAGTGCTTTGTGCAAGTCATTAGAATTTCGACAATAAAAAGTGTCTTTTTGATGAGGCCGGAACGAAGATCTATTAGATTACTTATGCAGTTCTACTGCACAGTGCCAGAAATGTATCCGGTAAATAACCGACAGATAGATTTTAACAAGGCCTTTATTACACAAAAAAATGTGTTAGAGCAATCTGTATGGCACATCCATTACAAAGCTGTAAATCTTTATTTAAAAAATTGAATATCCTGTCTTTGCCATGCTTTATATCTATGAAATGTCATGTTTTGTAAAGCGCACATGTACCTTTTTAAAAAAGCTGCAGAAGTATACCCTAGGAATACAAGAAATCCTGATAGGTTAGTACTTAGTAACGCTCCTAGAATAAGACTATACCAAAAAAATTGCTACGCAAGGGGCATAAAAATAAGTTGCCAGCCCATGTAAAACTTTTATCATTACATACATTTAAAAAAGTCTTGCATGCTTGGTTATTTCTTTGTAATTTTTACACTGTGAACGAATATTTGAATTCAAAAATTTTGCAGCTTATTAATTAACTTTTTTACAATGTTTGCATGCTGGAATGTATACAGCGAAACATGGATCCTACTTTGTATCTACCATCTTATGTAACCTGTTTCTATCAAATAAATGATCTTTATCTTTATCTTTGACGAATTAAGAATTACCTCCTTTATTAGAAGTCGGTTAAAAACCTGTTGTCTATTGTGTTGTTACGTTCGTTGAGTCCTAAGATGTCTTTAGTTAAATGTCGCACTCATATAAGCATGTGTTGCCTACATTCCACTAACAAAGAGCAATCGAGCTCAACCGTCGGTTATTTTTATCCTACCCTGACTTCACGGTGCCCTTCGCTCCATTTGCTTTTCAGTCTCCACTTAAACTCTTTTTAACTTGTAACTCTTTTTATTATTCTCAGCCAGTTTGGTGTAGGTCTTCTTCAGATTGCGTCATTTAACCCGGCCTTGCACTACTCCATCCAGTTCAGTCATCAGTTTTCTTAACTACATCATTATCAATCATCAGCTTTTTTGATTTCACCCTTCTGTGGTCTGCCTCTAGGTCTCTTTGCGCCCTTCATTGCGGTCTTCATTCTAGGACCGTTTTGCCCCACAAGCCATGCTTCCGGGCTACGTTTCCTGCCCTTTGCCACTTCAGACCTTACTTTACTCATTAAGCGACTTATTTTTTCTGCGGTCTTGCGAGTTTCTTTTTTAGATTCTTCTGTGCAACTTGTATTTTGCTTCTACCTAATACAGCCGTAAATAGCCAGTCAAGTCCTTCAGCTCAATGTGCTTGGTTGTGAATGCCTCCTCTGGCTGTAGCCTGTTCGGTACCGGAATAGCGGACAAAAGAACCTTTCTGCATAATTACTCCGTTATCTGCACGCTTTGTTTGTTAAAATACATTACACTGACAGAAGGGAGACAATTAACTTTCTATAGTGAAAAAGTGGTTATTAAAAATAAAATACTAGATATCTATGTGTTAAAAACTGTGACAATCAGTTTTATTCGCTAACCCCTTTGCAATTTATGGTCGAATCGAGCAAGCAAAAAGAGTACGGTGCCTTGCCAATTAACAAAATCATAGGTTTTTAAATACTAATCAATCTGTGACAATGAAATATATTCATAATTATTTATTGCGTCATAAATATAGATTAAGGTGTTAATAATTACATTGACAATTATTTATAATACCTATAATAATAAAAAAACTGTCAAATTGAGAATCTCCTCTTTTTTTAAAGTCTGTCTGAAATAACACCTAATTTAGTGAACAACAGTCTTAGCATTTAGATTTAGGCTTTGAAGTTATGGTAAACAAAGGTAAAAAAAGTCAACAAAACATAATTATATTAGGCTAATATTATAAAGCTGAAGAGTTTGTTTGTTTGCTTCAACGCGCTAATCTCAGAAACTACTGGTTCTAATCATAAAATTATTTTTGTGTTAGATAATTCGTTTAACGAGGAAGGTTTTAGGCTATATTACATTACCCTACGATGAATAAAAGCGGAGTATTAATGAAAATGTTGCAAAAACAGGAAAAAATCTTTTGAGAGCTTCCGTTGCGTACGCTACTAAACGTATAAAATTAGGCAAAATCATATACGACGGAATTGTTCCTATTTGAAAGTTATTTAAAAAAAGACCGTGACAGCATATCATCATCATCATCATCATCATTTCAGCCATAGGACGTCCACTGCTGAACATAGGCCTCCCCCATTGACTTCCAGATTGGCCGGTTGGAAGCGGCCTGCATCCAGCGTCTTCCTGCGACCTTTACCAGGTCGTCTGACCACCTTGTGAGTGGACGTCCTACGCTGCGCTTGCCGGCATATGTCTATCTTTTATTTTTATATCTTTTTTTTTATGAGCGGATACCATTTTGGTACCTGACCGTATTAATTAATGTACTTTATATTTTGTAAGACTCATTGTAATCTCTGTCTTGTACCAAATAAATGATTTTCTATTTCTATTTCTATTTATATCTATGTTGACTAACTAAAACCTTTTTTTTGGTACTTAATCAAATTTGTCCTAACATAATGCATCGGCGTTATCGTTGCTTTTTCTTTTACTTGATTGCTTGGCATTGATGTGGTTTGTTGCACCTAATATTTAATTATTATGAGCTGGGAAGTGACAAGGTAGCAGTGACGTTGATAGAGACTTTAAGTAACAGATCGAACTCCATGCGGGCGTAGCCGCGGGCAGAAGCTATATTGCAAAAAAAATTGTTTAATGAAACTCGTAAAGCGTAATTAAATAAAAGTAACGTGTAATTACTTGTATGTAATTACTTATAGCCACTACATTATCACCACTTGAGATGAAAGAACCTTCTACATAACTTTATAAAAGCAAATTCGTTGTAAATTCAGTCTTCACATTATTTTAACCTGCCTAAGAACTGCCTAAGAAAGCTTGCTCTACCTAGCTCACATTTACGTCTAGATGTTTATTTGTTAGTGTAATGTGTGTAAGCTCTCCTTAATTAGTCAGTTAAAACAAACGAGAAGACTTCATAATTTCCTGAAAAAATACAGATTACTTAATTTTATTACGTTTTCACAATTAGTGTCACTTTACATAATTACTTACCGAATTTAAGGAAAAGATGATCCATTTAATTAAGATTTTCTTAGAATTCTGTAACAGTATTATACTTTAAAAATCATGATTAATTGAAATGGTAAATTTCGTATTTAAGATGCTTATTATATATTTTTTTACAGTTATATGGTTATTTAGTGATTAGTCTTAAGATAAATCTATAGTACGAGTAAGAGACCGTTATGTTCCTTAAAATAAATGAAACTACAAGTATTTATCAATAACTATAATTTTTTGCACTTTCTTAAAAAAATACACCGCTTGTGCAATAACATATAAATAAGTTTAGCTTTAGTTATTGTATAGGTAACTATATACGTAGCGGCCTCCGGTCAAAATATTGTAAGGCATCTTATGTACGTTATTCCAATTCGGGGCCTACTGAAAACCAGCGTCGCGGCCTACTCAGGCCGTGGCTCAAGCTGAGTGAGGTCATATTATCCCGGACATCACAGGCACATAGTGGCACCGCTTAGTCTTGGTTTACTCGTTTTTAATTTCTTTTTTCTTTTTCTTGTTTTAATTTAAATAATGTGTTTATGTCATTTGTACTACTTTTGTGTGATGTCCAATGTATAATAAATGTCTTGTGTTCTTTCAATTCCAGCGAGTTTCCAACTCAGGTTGTGTTTGGGCACTTACATCGTGGATAATGTTTCTATTTTCAAGACTGCTTACTTACTTACTGGTGAAGTTAGGTTATTCTGGAAGTCATAGGGGGATTAGTCAAAGGAACATTTTTATATGTTCAGCAGTAAAAAAAATAATTTATTTTTATTTAAATAAAATTTCTACATAATTTTGATTATTAGCAGCTTAAAGCCTATGTAAGGTTTAGTTATATTATGTTCTATGGCTGTAAATGATGATGATGAAGTTAGGTCACTATCAAACTTAGTGGGAAGATAACTTGATAATCATTTGTATAAATGTGAGCCAAGTGGGGACGGCCGTAAAGAATACACTTCCCCATCGACAACAGGAGGCGTGTCGTAAGAGGCGACTAATTCCTGTAGCACGAGACGGGCAGCAGCGTCTTCGTGCGAAATCTTATAAAAAACTGTGCTCGCCAACCCGCCTGCCAAGCGAGTATTGGCAATACCCCCGATGATAGGTCGTCCATTGGGGGAGGCCTATGTTCAGCAGTGGACGTCATATGGCTGAAATGATGATGATGTATTCATGTATAAATTTGAATAAAATAGTCATTAACAGTGTAACCTTTTCTACCCGTTTTGATATTTCTGTGGAATAATTTAAAGCATTTGTTATGAAATTTAATTTTTTATTCGACTTATAAAGTAAGATTGTGTTATCTTGTTGTTTTGTTAGTATTTTGCTCTTAAAGCATTTTTTTACTGAGCTACCTTTTTGTAATGCAGCGGTACACACACTACTCGATTTTAATTTCGTAGTTTTTGGCAACGTTTGTTTTTTCTATCTATTTTATCTACGCGGATGAAGTCACTTACAGAGCTTAAGCTAGATTTTCTATAAATAATAACAGGTGCAATTATAAAGTTTCACAAAGTTCTCGGAAAGAAAATTACAATCTCTTGCACAATGCAGCCAAAGAAAAAGTTAATCATTTCAGACCATTTAAGTGCTGAGATATAAATCAGCGCGCCCGTTACCCCTGAATGGCGGCGGAACCGCGCCGATTGCGCCTTTGTGCCGCTCGCCATTTAATGTTATCGAAATTTTTACTTATATTGTTTTTAATATTTACGAGCGAATATGAAAATGTAATTATTAGTCAAAGTGAAATAAATTAATCTTTCCTAGTTTGACGTTAAGCTCCTATTACACACTTGCCGCGTAAAGTACGTAATAGGCCTAACTAACCTAAAAATTTATGTAAAACTAATTTATTTATACTTATAAGTTTAATAAGATTTAAATACATTTTGTCTTGTGGGGACGGCGTACGATATACCGACGGACGGTAAAGAATACACTTCCCCACCACATACAGTGACGTGTGGGGACGGCCGTAAAAATACACTTATCCACAACAGAGGATTGTCGTAAGAGGAGACCAATTCCTGTAGCACAAGACGGGCAGCAGCGTCTTCGTGCGAAATCTTTTTAAAAGCTGCGCTCGCCGACCCGCCTGCCAAGCGTAGCGAGTATTGGCAATCCCCCCCCCCCCCACGAATGATAGAATAAGAATAAGAATATAAGAATTATAATATTGTATTTGGTACACAAAAAGAGCAGGTTACAGAGATAAAAGAAAATAATTATTGTACCAAAAAGGTATTTGTCATTGCAACTTAGGGCTGTCACGACACTGATATTAGGTCATTGGGAAAGGCCTTTGTTCAGCAGTGGATGTCCTATGGCTGAAATGATGATGATGAAATATATTTTGTCAATCGCAGGGGTGCCTGCTACACGGCTAGATCTAATGTGACCATGATTTGATATTACTAAACAAAGTAAAGAGGAAAGGAATGTATGAATATTGGTGCGCTGTGCAGCATTTCTGAAACGCATTTATCTGGTTTTTAAAAACACTAATTACAAACAATAATTAATTATTATGACAGTTTAACAAAATAAAATATTGGGAATCGCTTGTTGTACTGTTCACTTCTTGTTTGAATATTTCATTTGAATTAAATGTGTACTAAAACACAAAATCAAAAGCTGCAAAGCTGAGTCCAGTAATAAAGGTTCTATTTTTATTTCGTCTATGTTCGTTTATGTCTCTTATTACCTCGGCTCTACGAGTATATCATTTGGTAATCCGGGTAGCCTATTCTATTTATAGGGTTTTTACCAAGTGACCATCGCAGTGACTGCTCCATCGAAGCTGTTAACGGCGACGGTCCCCGAAAGGAAGCAATTCACGGAATAAGTGATTCCCGTCGTCACGCATCGAGTGTGTGCCGTGTTTACAGTCGTGAGGCCATAAAGCCAGCGTCTCGCTCGGACGGTTTTGCGGACGCAACGGTAGGACTGCGTACTTTTATTTTATCTCATGATTTATATTTTTTGGAGTTATCATCCGGGTAGAAGTTTTCTTTACTGGTCTAATTTTATGAACACTGTAAACTATATGTGCCAATTGCACAATTAAAAATAAATAAATAGTAAATTAAACTTCATATTACAGACTTAATTTTTTTTATGCTTTCTCTTATTAAAATGTACTGCTTAAATTTATTAATTATTTATTTATTATCATCGCACACCAGCATAAGCATTAGAAAAAATAAAACAAAAGTTTACAGCAGACTAAATCAGATAATACATTATTTACTGAGGTCAGTCTACTATGTAGTTACTAGTTCGGGCAGTCGCATCCCGTTTGTTTTCGAGTGTCCACGTTGCGTCATAATAGTCAGCAAAATGTATACTGACGATCGTTCCAACCGTTACGGCACCGAAATGACAATTCCTGGATTCAGTTACTGCGTTGTGCAAACTAGACAATCAATGTGCAACTACGATTAAATTGACGTTCTGTCACTATACCAGACAATAAAAGTAGGCCTAGTACGATAATGGACGGATATACATTACAATATTGTTATAGTTTAAAAAACTATAAAACATTTTTTATATTATTGAACTCGTCCAAACGAATCAAATGAGCACAAACATGAAAGTTTACATTATTTATCAACCGACTTCAAAAAAGGAGGAGGTTCTCAATTCGACTGTATGTTTTTTTTTTTTTTTTTTTTTGTATATTTGTTACGCGATTACTCCGCTAATTATGAATCGATTTTAATGATTCTTTTTTTGTTTGGTAGATCATACTTCAGAGGTGGTCCCATATAAATTTTATGGAAATTGATTTAGAATTTTTTGAGAAAATCAACAAAAATATACCCAGATAATATTTTGGTTGTGGTTCTTGTTACCTATCTTCGACAAATATGAGCCGATTTTGATGATTTTTGTTTTATTTAATAGCTTATACTTCAAAGATAATATGATAAAAGTTTGCAAAATAAAAATCACCCCTAAGGGTAGGAAAATAGGGGATGAAATCGGTGTTCAGCAGTTAGATTAGGATTTATCACAAAAAATAGATGAAATAAGTAAATTTTATTAAAAAAAATAAAACCGACTTCAAAACACTGAAATGCTAAAAATAATCCTAACACTTAAGTACCTAATCAGTTACTTTTGGAGTCGGTGCAAACAAAAACATTGAATCTCTCATCGGCTGGCACCGACTCCAAAAGTAACTGATTAGGTACTTAAGTGTTAGGATTATTTTTAGCATTTCAGTGTTTTGAAGTCGGTTTTATTTTTTTTAATAATTATGTTCAAAAGTTAATCAAAAGTCCAAACTTTTATTGAAAAGATTTGGCGTTTCTTAATATTTATAAAAGTTAATAACAAAATAACTAGTCTCGAATAATAACAGTGTACTTGTCATCATCATCATTTCAGCCACTCATCGACTTGACATCCACTACTGAACACCGGCCTCCCCCAATGGCTTTCATCGGTAGGGATTGCCAATACTCGCCACGCTTGGTAGGCGGCAGTTACGAAATTTCGCAGACGCTGCTGCCCGTCTCGTGCTACAGGAATTAGTCGCCTCTTACGACACGCCTCCTGTTGGTGGTGGGGAAGTGTATTTTTTACGGCATTCTCCACTTATTTTACTAATTTTGAAAAAAAAAAGTTCATAACAAACACTAGTTATTAAACGTTACAAAAGATTGAGATGACGTATTCAAGATCATAAAGACGACAGACCTTTTATGTCGTTAGCTTCAACGGAGTTGTAACACTCGAGCGCTTAATGTACTGCTGCAAAGAAAAATGGCCGCTGAAATGGATCCGCCTTCAGTTCAAGCCTGAACACGCTAAGAGGAAGAAAAAAGGGACATAAAAACCCAGCCAGCTGCGCTAGTGTTTTCAACTCAATCAAGTTACGCTCGTCTATTTTTATGAAAACAATTTCAATTTCAATTTAGTTTAAGTTGGGAATCGTTATCAATCGACTGTAAAAAGATCGAAGTTAAAACTTGCAAGAAGCAGTTAGGTTACATGATTTTTTATAGATATGACACCAACACAAATATGTTAAACACATATCATGATATACTGTCACCTAGGTCCAAGGGATCGAACATTTAAATATCGAAAAAGGTTCTTTACAAATGCAAATAGTTACGATTTGTATAAGAGAAATGAAAAAACGGAAAAAGTTGTAATTAAGTGTTCTTTATTCCATCAACGTGACGATAACATCAAACCATCTAGGCATTGACCCGATTTCCCGCTGCGAGTCAATTCAGAAAACGTAACTGATTGTCATTTATTTCAAGATTTATTTCTAGATGTTTTGCAAAACTAAAACTAAACTTGTGAACTCTGTTACATTTGTATGCCGCCAAGGCTGATCACAGCGCTCTCATAAAACCCTGTTCCTATGCCATAATAACTATTACCTGTGTAACTATTACCAAATAAATTATTTGATTTGATTTGATTTATCTTTCTATATGGGCTTGGGTCTGGAACTTGGATGTGCTGGTCGTCCATAGGAGATTAATTGTCTGCGTTACTTAAGCGTAGAGATCAAGAAAAATTCGTAAACTCAGCTAATAAACAAATCTTAAACTAATAAACTTTTTCTAAAAAACATAATGAACTCTGAACATTGAGCTTAAAATAAAGTTTAACTAACAGACAAATAACAGATAAACGTAGGTTTTGATTTACTGATTTAGAAAAAGACACGTAATTAAGCACAGTTGCATTATTTTTATCAGTGCTACACATTAAACTGAGTATATCCTTAAATTCCCTATCCATGTCTCAGGCGCAGCACGATGAGTTTATCATGTCTACACTAAAACGTTATTTATTACTTTAATGGATGTTGTAAAACAGCTGATGCCGCGCAGCACTGACCTTTGGCCAGCCACTCGCAAACAGCCTGAGGCAATTAAAATTTAAGCCGCAGCGTAGTGTTGTGTACTTGTGTCCGCGCCGCCTACGGCAATTAATTCAGTGTCGGATTATGTCGCACGTGTTTTGTTTAAAGCGCTAGGAAAGATTAGCCAGTTAAAAGCCAATTTAACCGATACCAACCCGTCGTTGGGGACAGGACCTTATTTACGCTGAAAGTTTTACGCTTAGTTAATTATTAACCGAACACAGCCTCAAACAGAGTTAAGTTTCAGAAGGCTTACTATGATGTTCGTTCGTTCGAACCATTTTCGGTAATACGTCCGAACCTAGTAAAATAAAATTACAACTTTTTTATGTCAAACCTTTGCCAATTTTAAAAGCAATAATTGAAAACAGTTGTGTTTTTTACACGGCTTATTTTAGTGAAATTAGCTTCACTTGTGAACTAACTAACTATACAATAAAATCTTGGAAGTAGTTTTAAACCTACTCCTAACTAACGTTTCGATTTAAAACTTTGTAAGTATTTGACATTCGGATGACAATACGATAATTTGACACCATCATACTGATCTGATGATGGAGTCAGGAGGTAGATCTTTAACAACTTCTTGTAAAACTTTCATGTTTGTGCTCATTTGATTCGTTTGGACGAGTTCAATAAAATAAAAAATGTTTTATAGTTTTTTAAACTATTACAATATTGTAATTTATATCCGTCCATTTTCGTACTAGGCCTACTTTTATTGTCTGGTATAGTGACAGAACGTCAATTTAATCGTAGTTGCACATTGATTGTCTAGTTTGCACAACGCAGTAACTGAATCCAGGAATTGTCATTTCGGTGCCGTAACGGTTGGAACGATCGTCAGTATACATTTTGCTGACTATTATGACGCAACGTGGACACTCGAAAACAAACGAGATGCAACTGCCCGAACGAGTAACTACATAGTAGACTGACCTCAGACTTGCGATCGCAAAGTCAGTCTGAACTGACATGATGCCAATGTACAGTCAACGGGACAATGTCTCAATATAATAGGTTGTTGGTTATTTTCCCTTTTTTATTTAGCCAACATAGCTGTGGTATAGACGACCTACCACCTATCTTATTTAAACACTAACACTTCTCCTTTGTTAGCTAATAAATCAATCGTTTAAGGAAATTTTTTTCCCTACTCGTTTAAAAAAATCTCTTGTAATACCTATCCACAAAAAGAATGAAAAAACAGATCTAAGCAATTATCGGCCCATAGCACTTTTATCAACCACATCAGAAATATTCGAAAAGGCTATGTGTGACCGCGTTTATAAATTCTGCGAAAAATTCAATATCTTCGACGAAAACCAGAACGGATTTCGAAAAAACAGATCAACCACCCTGGCTGTATATAAATTAATACAAGAAACAAATACTATATTGGATAGCAAAAAATATTCTATTGGTGTTTTGTTGGACATGGCGAAGGCCTATGATGGGGTGCAATACAATATTGTTACAAAAGTTGTATGGTGTAGGCATTCGAGGTAGATTACACAATTGGTTCGAATCGTATTTGAAAAACAGAGAACAATACGTAGAAATCGAACACCACGACAGTTCGTCAAAAGCAGTTACTCGAGCTCGCTCTGACTGCAGAATCCTGAACGCGTCCATCCCGCAGGGAAGCGTCGTTGGATGTCTCCTTTTTTAATTTACATTAACGACCTTCCTAAGATAGTGGAGGAGCCGTGCATTCTGTTCGCGGATGATATTTCGCTGCTTACGTCATGCAATGGTAATACCAAAACATTAAATAAAAAAATTAACCCACCTTTTCTCTAAAATCTCCAGCTGGATGAAAGACCACATTTTGCAAATAAACTTCCAAAAAACCAAAATCATGACGTTCTACCCACATCAAAAAACACCACTTAACATAAATTTCATATATAATGGCACTGAACTGGAATCGGTTAACACTTTTACATTGCTTGGTTTAGAAATAGACACCCATTTAAACTGGAAAATAAGATCAAAGCTATCTAGTTATGCGTATGCGCTGTATGAGGTAAAAAGACAACTGACCTTGAAGCGGCACTGAGTACCTATTATGCCTACGCAAACGCATGGCTGAGCTACGGTCTTATTTTATGGGGAAACAGTACTGACGCATCTACCCTTTTCACTCTCCAAAAAAACTAATTAGATTACAAGCCTATACAAAACAAACTGAAAGCTGCAAACCATATTTTATAAAGTTCAACATACTTCCCCTACCATGTATGTACATTCTGGAAATATGTAAATTCGTTCGACAACACCCAAACTTCTACAAAAGTACAAAAATCAGTTTATTTTTGTACCTTCGTGAATAAGGAAGAATTGCGCGGCTTTTGTAGAAGTTTGAAGAGAACTTAAAAAAATTATAAATGAATTTTCTTTCAATGATAAATCAATATTTAATGCTCCACAGAATACAATTTAATTAATTACGATGATTATTTAATATTCGTTATTATTTTAATATTATTTTTTTATATATTTATATTGTAACATTTTATATAATTATTACCAATTTAATTACTCATTAAAATCTACAAATGGCGTCATCCTCTCCGTCCTAACCTTATTGTTGTGCCCAACAGGGTCTATAATGATCTGATTAATGTACCTATTTATAACACCTATGTAACATTATAGAACGCAATAAATATATTGAATTGAATTGAATTGAATTGTGCTTTCTGATGCGTACTTAATTTAATGGTTACTCGGAGAATTATAATTAAATTTTCCTTAAATGTACGACGCTTTTAAAAATATCTGTAAGGAAACAATTGTTTTAGAACGCAGTATTTTTTTCTTAAATTACAATTTTAGTTGTTGGTTCAGTTGTCCCCAATTTAGGAGTGTTTTTTTTTTCCTTCAGTAAAATGAATAAAGCTGTACATTTAAGTATATACATAAATCTACCTTCCCTCGAGTCTGAAATGACGAATTCTGAGAATTTCCCATTAGAATTCGAAGGAGTCCTACGAGTTTGTTGAACAAGTTTGTACGACTAAAATCAAAACACTGGAATCACCAACAGATCTTTACTAGGTACATTATTTAATTAAAAATGTATGTGAACATGGATTGCTGGTGTAAGCAGCTTTTAGCCAGGTTATGACGTAATGTACAGGTCGTTGACCTGCGCTCACATCATTTATGCTGGATGAGCAGGGGTATGAAACTTTTATGTTTGTGACTTTTTCAGGCCACAATCTCAGGAAAGTATCATATGCGTCATGTTTTCGGGTAGAAGGTATTTTTATCTACGAATATACAGGGTTACGTTTCACTCAGAGTCAGTATCTTAATTGATCTACGTAAAACATTTTTTTTTTCATTTTTAATTCTTCGATTCTGCATTTCAAAAATAGAATACGTAGAAAATTTACGATTCCTTGATTAAATTGCACCGTATGTGCGCTGTATGAGGTTCTTATTGGTTCAATAAAGGCGCATCTCTCGTTTTTTTTTCGGAAATTTTTAGTATATTTTACTTAAGAAATACGACGACTGAAATGAATTACGATAAATTAGTATTTTTATATTGTTCTATAGCCCTTTTTTAAATTTGGTACATCCTTAAAATGTAATCCTGTATATGTATGTCTGTTTGTCAAAGGCTAAAAAAGTTTTTTATAGCAACTAGTGTCGACCCAAGTAAAATAAACATAACTTAAATTTTTCTCTGGAAAAGGTTAGTTCAGCTGCTTCTAGTTCCGAAAACATTTCGCAATAAAATTTCGATTGCAGTTGTTCGTTTGGAGCGCAGAAGTTGTCCGCTGGAAGTTTGCACACATTTTTGTGCGAGTTGTAGCCAGACCGCACTCCGCACTCCGCACTCCGCCGCCTCAAAGGAGTGAAAATATATTTGTAATTCCACGATTTCGGCGCAAACTCCGCCGTCGGAAGTTGGTCGCGGCCGCGTGCCTCGCACAATATTATACCAATTTGCGATGAAACACAATTTCTGCGGCAAAAATGGAAAATGTTCGGGTCATTATCATTTAGATGTAGTAGGCTTAGTGCTTCATATTTAGCTCCGTAACGAGGTGACAGCCGACTCGGCGGACTTGTTGCAAGTCATAGTGGAACAGTTAAATTATTACTTCTGGAAGTACTTTACTTTTGAGCAGACATATAAACCGCAAAAAAACAATCTACATTCTTGGGTTTACCCTACCACAAAAAGCTATCGCCCAAAGGGCTCAAATACGTCTTTTTCTTTGACGACCTAGTGTTAGGTTGATCAATATTTTTTTATGGTTTCCAGAACTGGGCGTTTATTTTTGAACGCAAGCAAAACTAGTAACTGCTCGTCCGAAAAGTGTTATGTAAACTTACGGTAGTCATCATCATCATCATCACTACAGTCATAGGACGTCCACTGCTAAACACAGGCCTCCCCAAATGACTTTTGTCGGGGGGGATTGCCAATACTCGCCACGCTTGGCAGGCGTGTTGGCGAGCGCAGTTTTTTATTACATTTCGCACGCAGACGCTGCTGCCCGCCTCGTGCTACAGGAATTAGTCGCCTCTTACGACACGCTTCCTTTTGGCGGTGGATTATGTATTTACTTAATGCTTACTTATGGTAGTTATATTGTATAATTACTTATTAAACCGAGAGACTTGATATTTATTTTGTACGCGTCATGCGTCCGCTTGGGGTTTTCTGAGTTGTGCATGGAATTGTTTCCACTTTTCATTTGTTAGTGATCTAAATGAATAAAATAAACGTACACTGTATTTCCATAATTATTACATAAAGTTAATTCTTTTTTTAAATTTTTATATGTTCAATCAAAATAAATGAACCATTCTTACAGATAACATTGTTAAACGAGGTAAAAATTACAATATATGCAACATGCCAGATTGATCTTTGCAGAGAACAGCTAGTTCATTAAAAATGCAAATCGCTGCTTACATTAAAGTAGTAGGACAGTGCATTACAAAAGAAAAACATAATACAATAGGAAAACATTGTTTCCTCTGAACTGAGCTTACATAACATGCAAGTTTCTAAGCAATCGTGTTAATTTCAACATCGGGCTAGTTTCCTAAAAAAATCTAATTAGTCCATCAGTTGGATTAACAGAAAATATTGGACACGTATTTTTTCTTTTCTCAATCAAACAAAAAAATATGAAGATATAGCTCGTTCAAGTTCCGCGTAACGTCACGCCTTGCGACACTTTTTAGCAAGGTCACGCCATCATCTTTGATGTGCTTTATCTTCGCCATTTTTTGTTTGATTGACAAAAGACAAAATATGGGTCCAATATTTTTTGATATACTAACTGACGGACTGAATAGAACAATCATTTTTGACCCAGGAAACTAGCCTATTACATACGCAATACTGTTAATTACCTTCGCATTGAATATACTACCCTGTATTGTAATAGCACATTACCTCGTATCATTGCGTGAATCCATTTACTTCGCATTAGTATATGCTGAAGAAACGAGGCCGTCATTTTTCTTCTGAGAACATTCTTGATCTGTCAAGAGATTCATACAAAGCAGTCATGAGACAATCAAACGGTTGTACGCACACGCGAGAGAAATGACGTTGAGAACAATCTCTTGGAGTACGGAGCTAGGGGAGTGGTTATGGTGACTTAGTTAAAGTATGCCTATTTACTTTTGACTTACTTTTGACGACCTCCGTAGCCGAGAGACAAGCATACCCGACTTGGTGTCGCTATCCCTTAGGTCCCGGGTTCGATTCCCGGTCGGGTCAATGTAAAAAAAATACTTTTCTATATTGTCTCCGGTCTGGGTGTCGTGGTACCGTCGTTGTTTCTGATTTCTGTAACACAAGTGCTTTGGCTACTTACCATAGGATCAGAGCAATGTGATGTTGTCCAATATTTATTTATTTATATTTATTATACTTGCCACTGCACAGGCCTTACCTCAACTATAGGTGGTTTGGGCCCTATTCTACCACGCAGGCCCAGAGCGGTGCGGGGTAGGGGTGTTACAAGGCCAGTGACTTAGCGCTCGTTCAGACACGGCGGGAACCGCACAGTTTCAAAAACACATGGGAACCGCGCGGGTCTTATTTACCTATCATTGTTCGCAATCGTTTAGACATACCCGCGCGTTTTGGTTACGGTTATATCTGAACGGTTGCAAGCAATGTTAAGTAAATAAGACCCGCGCGGTTCCCACGCGATTTTAAAACCGTGCGGTTCCCGAATCCCGCCGTGTCTGAATTCACTCTTAACCATACTGTCAGATGTTATTACGCTGCCCTAAGGCCTCTGACTATGCTTCACGACTAGTATCGAGCAATATTAGCCGGGAGCAACTTTTAACGTGCCTTCCGAAGCACGGAGATAATTGTGATACCTAATGCCACTAGTTATGGTTGCCCCCCCAGCTGGATGGAAAAAAGCGGGACATCGAGCTCTTTGGCGCTCTTTGGGGGATGTCCAGCTGTGGGCTGCAATAGGCTGACATGATGATGATGATGGTTGAAATGGTCACCAATCCAATCACAACCGCGGCGTAGGTGGCTTAACTTTGATAATTTACCTCATTACTTACTATTACTTACTTATTGTATTGTATATATTGGTACTTGTTTATTAAAGTGAAATTAGTTTCGATCTCGCAAAAAATCACCGAGGATAGCCCTTTCCTTATCACGCTGTGCAACCTTGAGCATACTTATATCTATAGTAAACGAGTATCCATTCTATGTAGTCTCATCATTTCAGCCATAGGACATCTATTGCTGAACATAGAATATAATAGGAATTAGTCGCCTATCACGACATGCCTTCCGTTGGCGGTGGGGAAGTGTATTCTTTACGGCCGTCCCCACACGGCACGAGTAAACGAGTATCCATTCTGTTATATTGTCTATATGCATTTAACACATTTTTCTATGCCCGTTCAAATGCGGCTGCTCCAGCATCCGCGGCCCGCGCCCGCGAGTCAACATGGATGACCCCTAAATGAGTTGAAAAATGAGGACGACCTCGTTCAGAGCTAAGAAATTTCATTTAATTCTTCTTCAAAGCCACTTACGGAGATTTATTTTATAAAATTAATAGGAGTGATGCTTGCTTATTATAACGTTAGTTTTATTTCATTTGAAATTCTATATATTGATGTAGATATATAAAATTCGTACCTGAATAATCGAATGAATAATATGAATGTATAAATATTTTTGATAGGATATTCAAATTATAATTATTATTTTTTTAAAGTCTGTAAACACCTCCTTACAAATCATCATCATTTCAGCCATTGACTTCTAGATTGGCCGGTTGGAAGCGGCCTGCATCTAGCGTCCTATCTGTGTTTACCGGTACTCGCCACGCTTGGTAGTCGGGATGGCGAGCGCAGGTTTTTGTTGCCCGTCTCGTGCTTCAGGAATTATTCGCCATTTACGACACGCCTCCTGTTGGCGGTAGGTAAGTGTATTCTTTACGGCCATCCCCAGACGGCACTGCCTTAAAAATACTTTTTTGATAATTATGAAATCACCATATTTGCATGTCTAGCCCAAAATAGTTCCAGATTAAAAATAAATCAAAATTGTGGGGCTTTTCAACCGACTTCAAAAAAGGAGGAGGTTCTCAATTCGACTCTGTTTTTTTTTTTTTTTTGTATGTTTGTTACGCGATTACTCCGCCAATTATGAATCGATTTTAATGATTCTTTTTTGTTTGGTAGATCATACTTCAGAGGTGGTCCCATATAAATTTTATCCAAATTGATTTAGAACTTTTTGAGAAAATCAACAAATATATACCCAGATAATATTTTGGTTGTGGTTCTTGTTACCTATCTTCGACAAATATGAGCCGATTTTGATGATTTTTGTTTTATTGAATAGCTTATACTTCAAAGATAATATGATAAAAGTTTGCAAAATAAAAATCACCCCTAAGGGTAGGAAAATAGGGGATGAAATCGGTGTTCAGCAGTTAGATTAGGATTTATCACAAAAAATTGATGAAATAAGTAAATTTTATTTAAAAAAATAAAACCGACTTCAAAACACTAAAATGCTAAAAATAATCCTAACACTTATGTACCTAATCAGTTACTTTTGGAGTCGGTGCAAACAAAAACATTGAAACTCTCATCGGCTGGCATTTCAACAAGCATTCGTGTTAAAACAGCTGCATGTCGCTAGTTTTAATAGAGTTGTCACCATTGATGTGGCCTAGACCGTTTCAATACGTGGCTTTAGCCGTCCCATTTGAAATAGCATAATATAATCGTTATAATAGCCGTATTCATCGGTTTTACCATAATGTGCCAGCCATTATCATTGCGGTCAGCTGTTGTGACCATAATCCGTTTAAATTCTAAAGGACCTGAACTGGGCTGGTTTTAGTCAGACAGACTAAGCTCTGATATTTGCATGCGTAAATAAATAAATAAATGCGTTTATTTTCCAGAATACATGAGAGGTGGAAAAAATAGCTTCACTATCATCTTCATTATTTCAACCATAAGACGTCCACTGCTTAACATAGACTACCCCTAGTGATGAAGTGCCTTCTGAAAAGAAGGCACTTCTGGATCCTCCAATGACTTTCAGATTGGCGGCCGAGCTGCGGCCTGCATCCAGCGGCTTCCTGCAAACTTTACCAGATCGTCCGTCAACCTTGTAGGTGGACGTTCTACGCTGCGCTTGCCGTAACCTCCGTTCCAGAAGCTTATCGAGGTATCAATATTCAACCTGCATGCAAGTAGCCATACATGACCGACCATAGAGTCGCGGCGTCGATTAAGCTTGAACTCATTTGTCAATTTTCGGCAGAAAATACTTTTGTCTGAACATTTTTGGATCTTTGATATTTTTTTATTTCTGAACTTTGCGTGCCACTTACCCACGGTAGACCGGGAAAACAATAGAAAACAATAAGAAAATAATTTCGAGGCACACTAGGGGTTTTCAGCTGGAAAACGAGCGGTCGTGTCAAAATTAATTGTAGATACACCTCCCACAACAACATTAATTGATTTCATAATCACTAGCAAAAAAAGAGCAAAGCAAAGATTGTACTATTTATTTATTTATTTAAAACTTTATTGCGCAAAACTTGTGTACAAGTGGACGTTTATAAACATCCATGACTTAGGTACAAATTTTCTAGCTTATCACGCCACAGCCTCCCGGCTTCGTAGTCTGGAGCCCAAACCACTACACTAGACGGTCGTCAATATTGTCCTAACTTCAAAATAAGTTATCACATTTAGCGTGTCGCCTATTTATTTTATTTATGTCCGTGTTTAAAGCGTTATTCACATGCTATCCAATATCCTGACACGGACGTAATATTATGTAGGCTATACACAATTTTGTCAGTTATGTGGTTATTTACAATTTATTTATTGAGGCACACTAACAGCATAATATGTTTAATACTTATTTGATAACGAACTGGAAGACGCAGCGTGGGCAGGCCTCCCACGCGGTGGACTAACGATCTTGTCAAGGTTGCGGGCAGCCGCTGGATGCAAACGGCCCAGAGCCGCTCGCTGTGGCGTTCTATAGGGGAGGCCTATGTCCAGCAGTGGACTTCTAAAGGCTGATGATGATGATGATGATGATTTGATAACGCATGCTTATTGACATTTCTGATATATATGTTACCTATAGGTGAGTACAACAATCTTAAGATACAAAGCTGCGGTCTTATAAATAAAGTTAAAATACTCGTAGCAGACATTTATTTTATTTATTTATTTATTTAATAAGGGAACAATATTTTCTTACATAAAGCACAGGTACTTTAGTATTTTTCTTAATCAAGAATCACTAAGTAGTTTCATTAAATCATTCATTACCTTTTGTGACAAAGCAATAAAGTCATTTCCTTGTACTCCTTGCACTTTCCTTAATGGTTACACCCGTGTAGCGGAACGTAGCGTGTCATCTCTGTTCTGTGGTTACACCGCTTGTGCAATAATGACTTAATATGTTTAGCTTTGTCATTTTATAGTACCTACGTAGCGGCTTGCGATTATCGTTGTATTTTAAATGTCCAGCAATCACGAAATAACCGCACAACTGTCAACATTTTGTTAAAGGCAAAGGGAAAATATTAACAAAATAGAGTTTCAAGATTCGATAAGCGTTGGCTGGGATGACATTCGCTATGTATTATCAAGTACTTATTGGTAAGTATGAAAATGCTAAACCTACCGCTGCTGACACCTGCACCTCGTCCCACTCAGCGTCAGTCACTCCACATGAACATCACACACGAGTTTGAAGGGCTACTTACATTCGGTTTGAAACTATAAATGAAGTGTGCAAGCGCTCCAAGAATGTGTCTAGTGAAACATCACCAAATTTAAGACGCTGACTAGAGCCTTTGATCTTGAGCAATAGACATGCCCATTTAATGTTAGATAAAGCATAGCCACGTATGTCGAACTCAGTAGGAGTGTCAGAGAAGGAGCTGCTTGGAATGAAAGAGCCTAAGTGAAAAACGACAAAATACACGATTACAATGAAAATAACCACTTAATTATAATCAAAAGCAGCCAATTGTTATAGTAATATAAAAGCCATAATTTTGCCCAAGACCATCAACATTTAAATTACTATAAGTACAAGTGGGAAAATTAAAATTTTGGTATTTTCAGAGGCGAATTTATTAATGATTTCCATAGAGTAAAGTTCATGGAATCGTGTTTTAGAAACGAGCATTAGGTCAGAAATACGATCAATAATAACTGCCTTGTCTTTTTAAAATGATATGAGCTAATATTTAACACAAAAACTTCTTTTGTTAGCACTTAATTGTCTAAGTTGAGCTACTGACACTGGTTGACTGTAACGCTGCGGTGCATTCTACGAGAAAGTTTTTCCCCATTTTAAAATAAAAGTAAATAAGTACTCGTATTTCACTTTGTTACGGACTAAACCTAAAGTTTTAAACAATGAGAGTTCGCTGTTTTAATTTCTCGCAAAAAATACTTTTGACATAAGCTTACAATAGTAAATACATTTCAGCGCTGCTTTTTCTCGTGATTATTATCTACAAGTATCTATTGTAGGGATAGAGTGCCGTATGGGGACGGCCGTAAAGAATACACTTCTCCACCGCCAGCAGGAAGCGTGTCGTAAAAGGTGACTCATTCCTGTTGCACGAGGCGGGCAGCAGCGTCTACGTGCGAAATCTTATAAAAAAAACTACGCTTGCCAAACTGCCTGTCAAGCGTGGCGAGTATTGGCAATCTCCCCCCCAATGATAGGTCATTGTGGGAGGCCTATGTTCAGCAGTGGACGTCCTATGGCTAAAATGATGATCGTAGGGATGTTATTGAGCACTCCTGTCCGGTGCAAAAAAGAGATTTTTGGGACATTGCCGTGAGTATTGTGACAGGTTTTTTTTTTGCATACCATAGAAACCAATAATTTGATAGGCGAAGTGCAAACTTAACCAGTAGCAGCGACTTTACAATAATAGGCCAATCGGATTGATCCTAAGCTAAGATACCTAATATGGCTATAAGGTATTTGGAATAATATTAACCTCACGCTAAACAATTGCGGTCTATATATCATTAAACTAGGTTAATTAAACTACGATAATCTGGATATAGCGCTAATATAGAAGTTACTACTCGATATCCGTCGCATCGAGGATTGGAGCGACGTGTAATATTAATAAATCAGCCGCTGATTGCAGAGATTGTAATTACTTATTGTAATTACTTGGTTCGGTCGGCCTGCGTCCTGTGCTTGACCTCAAAGCGGCTGGACTGCTGCTTATATTGCAATAAGCAATTCTGCGATATTTGCGAAATAGAGTGAATGAACTAACGGCATACGAAAGTATTACACAGAAAAAATCAATAAAAAATTAAATAATATTACATAGACATAAAAAAGTCACTTGGGAAGGCTATGCCTGAAATGATTATGGTTATGATGGTTAAAATAAGTAAAATATCTATCATAATCATAATAATCATTCATAATTTCATTTATCGTTGATTCATTTGGTTTACATGGTCTTACAAAGAGTTATAAATAAATACGGTCCTCAAAAGAGCCCTGGTAGGGCATTACAACATTTTAATATTAAAGAATATAATAATGTTTATAGAATAAAATTAATATCTATTTGCTCTTGTCAATTGCTAAACATTAAATGACCTAAATTGTGAGTGAAGTGCGATAAAGTAATTTAATGTATCACCTGCCGAGCGGTCGCACGAGACCGCGTAACAATATTTATTTTATTTTGCTAATATTGCTCTTGTTTTGCTAGGCTGGGGTGTTAGAATAACATTATTCGCGTAGCGTTGGAGTGAGTATCTACTCTATCCAACAATGAAGTAGTGCAAATTAATAAAAATAAATACTTCTATTTTCAATTTATTCAATATGCGTCTGGCCTGGCACTACTTGACACCCTGTACACAGATAACAATAGTGAAGCAACACAAATACAATTTTACTACAAAACACTACATCCTATTTCTCCACCTTTTATGTGTAGAGTAGTCCACCCAATTAGTGCAAACTTTGTTTATTTTTGGTGATGAGATTAGGTACACATCACATAAAAGAGTTTTTAATTTTAATTTACAATATTCTCCGAAGGATTTCTTGTTACTATAATGCAGTCTTTACAGAGAGCGTTTCTCAGCTTACTTATTGAAGTATTTTAATAACAATAGTCTTGTAACCAGTTATGGCAAGAAAACACAACTTTCAGACAGTTTTAACTGGTTCTACTGAAACAACAAAGGGATTGTTTCAGACACAATGCACGATCTGTCTCAAGCTCGAGGATTGTTATGTTTAATTAAACGAAACCGTTGATAGGCGCTGTCAGCTGGCGGCTGTTTCAGTACATGTTTACTCAGTGACACACTTGAGGTAGGTTTGGTAGTCTTTCGCAGAAAGCAGCGGAGAGGGAGCGAGAGGCCGCGGCTGATGACCCTCTAATCCGCCGCCGACTCACTGGAAGCCGCAAAAGGCAGTATAACCTTCTATGCCACTCAGGCCTCTGACGACCGACTCAGGGGTGTCAGCCGTCCGCTATAGGAGGCTCTGCGGCGGTGCTGCGCGTTCCGCACACCGTTTTGCTGGAGACCAGGGGCGAGACAACCTTCCCCCCTGAAGCCGGGTGGCGCTCGCTGCTCAGCAAGCCACAGCAGAGACAATAACCCGCAGTTTCTTCTCACTAAATGGCACTGGAGGGCACTGTTAGGATTTAGTAGGTAGGCGGGCCTTATTGAGAGGTCCGGAGCCCCCTATAACACCCGGCAGCCCCGTGGCTAGTGTGGTATACGGTACAGAAATTTCCTAACGTTTTTTTTTAAAAAGGTGGCTAGGGCTTTGTAGTCGCGATGAAGCCAAGAGGAACCCACGGTAGGAGGCGCTCCCAGCAGGCTTCGGCCTCCTGCTTGTGGATGCGTCTCTAGGAGGGCAGCATGTGTGGTGGGTGAAGCCTCTCTGCTCGTGCTTTCTCGTACTGTCTATGTGTGATGAAAGAACATATTGAGTTTATTATTATGACCTTATTCAATGGCAATATAAGTATCATTCACAAATTTTGTAGACGCAAATCAACGCGTGTACAAAGTACTCATAAATCTCCTAGATATATCCCGCTTTCATATGCCCAAACATGTGTGAACCCACTGCATTCAACCCATTATAGCAGGTACGTGAGCAAAAATGGGGCACTTTTGTTTAGACGTTTCTTTGATGACAGCACGAAAATTGTTTACAACAATACTTTTTTGATTCCAAATAAATAAAATATTTATGTCTGTACCGAAAATTCTAATATGCTGTTTATTTTAAAAAAAACTTTTGCTTAGACATACCTTCACTATTTCCGAAAAAGTATTAAGTTTACTACTCCCAAACCAGCTTTGAGGCTATTAAACAAGATTTTACTGGGAGCTTGCATGTAGTAGTAAAGAGTACGTACCGTTCTATGAATAAATGCTAAGTATAAGGATCTGGTGTCCAGTATTCAAGTGTACGTGTCAACTCACTATCAATTGTGATATTCGTGCGCACCCAATCGTCGGCGTTAGTAACCTGAGCTCGAGTGTATGCGATTGTCGTCGCTAGTGCACGACTGAGCTGTCCTACGCAACGCTTCACTATTTACAGTCAAATAACAAGAGGTGATCTACTGTTACAAAGAGAGGTCTAATCACACTTGATTGCAGGTCGTCGCGATACCTATAGAAGGCCCTTTATTCTACCTCTATAGTAGCTCAAAACATACAACGTTATTTATTGTTTACGCAAGATCTTAAGGACTGATTTGGAATCTTAAAATAACAACTTTCACTATAATAAAATGAACATATAAATCTCAAAATATTTTTTTCTTTCATAATTCATAATTTTCATGTGACTGAAACTTTTGAATTTGAATTTCAAAGCTGTTTTATTTAAGTTACAGAATCAGTCCTTTATCATGTTATCGTCATCATCATATCAGCCTATTAAAGTCCACTGCTGGATGTAAGCTTCTCTATGTGCGCTAAAAACCACGATCTCCCGCTTTTTCAACCGACTTCAAAAAAGAATTAGGTTCTTAATTCGTCGGAATCTTTTCTTTATGTATGTTCAGCGATCATTCGTAACTACGTTGACTGATTTTGATAATTCTTTTTTTGTTCGAAAGGCAATACTTTCAAAATGGTCCCATTTAAATTTGGTTAAATTCTCATGATGGAATCTTTAAGGAAATCATCAAAATTGCATGAACTCTGTAGGGGAGGCCGGGGCTGGAAGTTCCGGGGGTAAGTTGTTCCGACAGTAATAACTTTGTAAAGAAAAGAGATAGCAATATACGCGCAGTGCGTCGTTTAAGCATCAGGTGATGCGCCGCGCTGTCGGCAATTTTTGTTGCTCCGACATCGGTGGATGAGTGGCTGTGCGCACCGTGCTATTAAAGCACCACTTGAGTAAATTTTTTTGTGTTCAAACTTTTTGGTCTATTTTTATTTATTATTGACCGATTAATGAGTAACTTTCCTAATTTGTAGTGGTATTAGTTAGGTACCTTATTGTATGAGTGTTTTTTAAATTGATTTCATTGATTTGGTAACAGGACAGTTTTCATATAAAACCGTAATTTGGGGCTAAAAGTTCCCGCCCAAAGGGGCTGGTTGTTCCCCGGAACAACTTACCCCAGTTGACCTTCAATTTTACCTAAATTTGAAATATGAAAGAAAAAAATATTGAAAATGAATGAAAGCTAGTAAAGATCAGCTGGGTTCAGTTAGGTTTAGTCCTGAATTGTAAAACCTTTATCAAAAGCACCACCAAGGTTGCAGATGGCTACAAAACGACGCATAAGAATGACGGCTGTTCTAACTGACACGCCAGAAAAAACGGCATTAGCTGAAGAACAGTCAAAGAAGAATGAAGATATTGCAAAGAAGGGAAAGGGAAAAAACAACAAAAATAAAGGAAAAAGTAAAGGCAAGGGGAAAGAAAAGGAAAAAGATCAAGAACAAGCTAAACGAAGAGTATTACAAGAAAACGAGAGTGATAGTGACATGGATCTGGAATGGTATTGCATAATTTGTTGTGATTTGTATTCAAATTCTCTTCCAAGAGAACAGTGGATAGAATGTAGCATGTTTAAAAATTGGGCACATGTTAAATGTATAAATAAAGGCGATACTGTTATTTATGTGAGTCAGATGAAGAAATTTAATGAGTGATGCTTAAGAATGAAAGTATCCAAAGTTAATTTTGACTGATTAAAACAAGACTGATGATTTATTCCCATTGTAACTTTACTAAATTAAAAATAATATGGAGGTTAGCAGATTTGTTTTGTTATTTGATTAGATTTGTGGGTTGTGATCTCAATTGTCATTTATACATATTAATGAAACGTTTGTCTGGAGGTTACCAATATGTTATGTAACTAGTTTTTATAAGTGAAATTATGCATTCGAAAGATTTTTAACTTGATGAATCTCTATTATGGTTTAATTGGTAAAAGAAACGGTTATCAGAAGGTTACCAGTTATGTTTTGTTGTTTTTTTTTAAGTTCTGTTATGGATATGACGATATTTCTTAGTATTTATTTAATATGTATACTAATTATAAAATAATAAATAAAAAAGTGTTTATGTCAAGGTTTTCAGTTACATTTTTTGTATTCTAAAGTTTAATTAAGCTTCTAGTAAGATTCATAAGCTAATAGATCTCAATTTTAATTTGAGAATACACAAAAAGTTTATCTGCAGGTAACCAATATTGTTTTGCAGTTGATTTTTTTAGTTTATAGCATTGCATGAACACACAATACATGAATCTATAAAAAATATTGTTTTAATTTAAAAAAACCTATTTTATTCTTATATTTTATTTCTATTCTCCATGCGGAACAATTTGCCCCACACAAGGAACAACTTGCCCCAAAGTGGGGCTGAATGTTCCCCTCCGAAATTTTGCGAAGAATTGCCTGTAAAAAAAAAACTACTGAGATACTAGCAGAAATGACTATACTACTACAAAGGCCGATAATGATCTTTTAATACAAATATCAAAAAAGTAACCTTTTATTTTCAACATGAAATTCCAAATTATTTAAAAATCGGAACTTTCAGCCCCGTCCTCCCCTACTACGCCAGCTGATTTTTGTATTTATGTTACCCAATATCTTCGACAAACGAAAACCGATTTTGATGATTCTTTTTTTATTGAATATCATACTTCAAAGATACTATAATAAAAAAAATCTTTTTTTTTTTCTTAATTTATTGGAAAACACAACAGACATCAGTTATACAAGAAACGGTATAAATGTATAAAGGTATTGGACTAAACTAATATCCTAAAGGTGTTTACACTGCTGCGTAAATCAATTCGTTAACAAATAATAATTTTATAATATAAAAATACTAATTACAAATATCTTAAATTATTTTCCACTTAAGATTAACGAACACCATTGTGTTCGTCAAAAATGGACCTTGCTGCCGTTTTAAACCTCGCAAACCCTGACTGAAATATGTCCAACTTGGAGTCACTTTGCAGGAGATTATATTTACGACACATTCTGGCGATAGGATTGTGGCGCGACACGTTGTTCTTATATGTAGGAAGTACAAAGGTAGGTAAGGAGCGCCTCTTGTTCACCTTGCAGTTTATTTTTAGGGAAGAGGTAAGTTCGGAAGAGTCGATCATGTGGTGCAGAATTTTAAACATGATTGATAGATCAAGTTGTTGTCGCCGAACACTTAAGCGAGTCATATTGAACCTCTTTAGCCTGTCATTGTAGGAAACCAAGGCCCGTCCCAGGCGGTTTTTTACCCCTAAGGGCGGAATAATAGGAAATGAAATCGGTGTTCAGCAGTAAAATTTTCGTTAAACACTCGTAAGATCTGTTTTGATTAGAATCTATTACTAAAAATAGATGAAATAAGTAAATTTTTTATATCGCTCGCCTCGGGCAATATAGCGTTAACCACTAGTTACGCCCTTTTTAATGTTATTTCATTATTGGCTTCTTCAGTTGTTAATCTATGGCTCCAATTTTTTTCAGATTTTAAAAATAAATTTTTCAATACAAAAATAAGATTAACGGCTATATTGCACGGAAAATTTTGTTACGACGAAGTTATGTATAATAAATATGGACAACATCACATACATTGCTCTGATCCTGTGATAAGTAGCTTAAGCACTTGTGATACAGAAATCAGAAACAACGACGGTACCACAACACCCAGACCCGAGATAATATAGAAAAGTTATCTTTCTACATTGACCGACCGGGAATCGAACCCGGGACCTCAGAGATAGCGTCACCAAGTCCGGTATACTCGCCTCTCGGCTACGGAGGTCGTCGAAATGTATTGTTGCATTACTGTATGAAACATAAAACTAAAATCTCGTAATTATTTTTACGCTAATTTTTTATACCACTTCTGAACAAAGAGGAACAGTAAAGTCTTAAACTACGTTTTTAAAAAATACATCTATCTATCAATAAACAGTAAATACTCAATACAAAGTAGCCAAAAAAGTTTTTATTCAGTAGAAGCATATTACGTCTTTTTTTCCGTAAAATGTATGCCCTGTCATGTAAAAATATTCCCTTCGTATCCGATACAAACTACGCAACGTTTTCTTGTCCAAATTACCTTAGTGCCTAAAGACGAAAGTCTACAACCAGTGTGTGTTACCAGTGATGACATATGGAACTGAAACGTGGCCTCTCACTAAGGGCCTCATAAGAAAGCTCAAGGTTGCACAGCGTGCTATGGAAAGGGCTAATACTTGGTGTTTCTTTGCGAGATCGAATCAGGAATGAGGAGATTCGTAAACGAACAAAAGTCGCTGATATAGCCCAACGGATTAACAAGCTGAAGTGGCAGTGGGCGGGGCACATAGCACGTAGAACTGACAACGATCAATTTTAACCAAATTTCGTATAATTATCAACGAAATAGCTTTATTTTGTTTTTCCTGTAAAATTTGAGTTTTGATACTACCGCTTTATTTCCCGGAGCCAGCGATATATAAAAAACCGACATCAACAAACTAAAAAGCTAACAATAATATTAACACGTAAGGTACCTAATCAGATACTTTTGGAGTCGGTGCCAGCCGATGAGAGATTCAATGTTTTAGTTTGCACCGACTCCAAAAGTAACTGATTAGTACCTTACGTCACAGAATATGTAATAGGATAAATCTTACGTGTTAAGATTATTTTTAACTTTTTAGTTTTTTGAAGTCGGTTTTTTTATTCATGTAGCCACTACCAGCCATCTTCCAAAGGTCGTCAATCCATCGAGCTGGGGGACGTCCTACACTATCAGATTTAACTTCTCAGAACAGCATCTTCATCATCATTTCAGCCTTAGGACGTTAACTGTGCTGAACATAAGCTTCTCCAGTGACTTCCATATTGGCCGGTAAAAAGAGGCCTGCATCCAGCGGGTCTTGCAAACTTTTCCAGGTCGTCTGAACAACCTAATGAAACACAATGAAAATTTGACTGTTACGGTTACAGGGGTCTCATGCGACCGTTCGGTATCCAAAAAGTAAAGAGTTCTTGCGTAAAGATGGTGGCTTAACGGAGCCGCATTGCGTGCACTCGCGTCCACAGGGACGGGTGTCGTGGGTCGCATCTCCGTGGTTATACCAAGGTGGTGCAGCAAAATTTTTAAATCAATTTATCAAATGTTATTTCTTTACAATATAATATGCGCTTTTCCTCACAAATTATTAAACAACGCAACATAAATTTTATGATATTTACTGTACCTAATTTTATGATATCTGTATGAAATTGATGTTATCATGATAACATAAAATGTAAAATGTCATCATCATCAGCATCATTTCAGCTATAGGACGTCCACTTCTGAACATAGGCCTCCCCCAGTGACTTCCAGATTGGCCGGTTGGAAGCGGTCCGCATCCAGCAGCTTCCTGCAACCTTTACCCGGTCGTCTCCACCTTGTAGGTGGACGTCCTACGCTGCGCTTGCAGGTACGTGGCCTCCATTCCAGAACCTTTCTGCCCCAGCGGCCGTCAGTTCTACGTGCTATGTGCCCCGCCCACTGCCACTTCAGCTTGCTTATTCGTTGGGCTATGTCAGCGACTTTTGTTCGTTTACGAATCTCCTCATCAGCCTCTCGAATAAGCCGGCTTCCGAAAAGGCTATAGTACCATATACCACTTCCATACGCTGCGGCAAACTATACAGAAG